>PVHP010002578.1:7361-30083 GCA_004024765.1 Zapus hudsonius
TCTCTCTCTCTCTCTCTCTCTCTCTCTCTCTCTCTCTCTCTCTCTCTCTCTCTCTCTCTCTCTCTCTCTCTCTCTCTCTCTCCATTGGTACTGACTGCAAGCAAGCTCCAAGCTTCTGGGAAATTCTCTTGGCTCTGCCTCTCATCTTGTGTTCAGGGGCTGGGATTACAGAGGCCAGCCACGGAATCCGGCTTTTTATATGGAGTTTGAGGACCAAATTTGGAGCACTTTATCCACTTAGCCATCCCCTCCCCTGGAGACAGGTTTTTCTGTTCAACGGGAGGATGTTGTCCTTGGGGGTTCGCTGTGGATGCTGACTGGTATCTCTTCTGAGCAGCTGTGGGGCTTTTGACAAAGCCAAGAGCAGTTTCTCCTTTATTTGGGGGCTTAGGCCTGGCCAGTGTCCCACCTTGGTCCACTGTCACCAGCCCTGTGGGGTGTGTCCCTACAGTGGAAATAGAAGATGGACCAGAATCCAGCACTCTGCCTCCCTGTGCTCCCTATGGGTGTTTCCTCCTCCCAGAACATGGAGTCCTGCCCCATGACCATGGGGCAGCATAGGCCTCTGACTAACCACACAGAGGTGCCACATGGACACGAGAGCTCACAGTTACTTTCTTTTGTGGCTCTCCCTCTAAACTCCTTCTTCCCAACTAATCTCCTTCCTACTTAAGTGTGTGTGTGTGTGTGTGTGTGTGTGTGTGTGTACCACCGAGTTAAAAAAGGGCTGTTTGCATGTGCTTTGGCAGGGGATTATTTCCCAAAGCATGGACAGTTCACTAGTGGCTCCACCACTGAAGCCCATGCTTCTCCTCAAGGAATGTCATTGTGCTGCCCCTCCTCCACCCCTGATGAAATGCTGATGGGCTCAGGTAACCACAGCTGTTGTGAGTCCATGAGTGAAACAGCAGTGCTGCATCCAGAGACAGTCTTCAGCATCACTCCTCCCCATCCTCTGGATTTCACATTCATTCATCCCCCACTTCCGCCATGTTCCCTGAGCTTTGGAGAGTCTGATATATGTTCATTTTCACATTGCAGGTGTCTGAGCTCTGACGCCCAGAGGGTCGACAACAATGGCCAGAAACAAAGGCTCTGAATGAGCTGGGCGAAGACTTAGAGAAAACAAGAATAATTGAAATGGCTTTTGTGGTGGTGGTGGTTGTTCTTGAGGTAAGGACTCACTCTATCCCAGACTGACCTGGAACTCAATCTGTACCTCCAGGCCAGCCTGGAACTCATGAAGATCCTCCTACCTTAGCCTCCCGAGTGCTGGGATTAAAGGTGTGCACCACCACGCCTGGTGAAAATGAATTTTCTGTAAAAGATGACAGTCAAGGTGTTGTTATCTGTGTCCCTAACCTCTAATGAGCATGATCGATTCTACATTGACTCAAAAGCAAGTCTTACTGAGAACGAAAAGAGTTTTGGGTTTCGTTTTATTATTTTGATTGGAAAATATGCAATTCAGCAATTGGTGCCAGAAAAAGAGAAGAGGAGAGAGAAAGAGGGGGGGGGGTTCATTTGAGATTCCAAGAAGATCTATGCAGTCACAGCCAAAGTTTTCATGCACAGGAGAGCATTCTGAATCCTAGCAAAAACAAAGCAGTAGTCCTCAGCTACCTGGGAGCACTGGGAAGTGACAGGCTCCAGAGCCCTTGTGCCACCCAAAACCCTTGGGTCAGAAGTGATGGTGCACTGTACCCCTGCCCAGGGGAACAGACAGAAGATCCATGTTTGTGCCATTGATTCAGATGTACAAACACTCTAAGAATAATATCAGGGCTCGACTGAGACCAGAGGAGTCCAGTTCTTTCCCATCAGGCCTGCAGAACCCCAGCCGAGTGGCCTGTTCAGGATGAAATATGATTGTGGAGCTTGGCTGCTCCCCCTCGGAGGTCCAGCTGTGCAGTGTTGGCCAAGGACAGCAGCCAGAGCTGTGCCTGGCCTCTCGTGGCTTCTGGCCCCCGGGATGAAGCAAGAAACTAGATTGATTTAGCTATTGTTCTTCTCAGAAATGGCTGCTGTATTTTGTTGGCTAATGCTCTGTGTGTGATAGTCGAACTTAACCAATGTCCAGCTCTTGAATATAATCTTCCCAGACCTACCCCATGGCTTCCATCAGGTCAGTTCAGCTGGCTTAATATCTCCAAGGCTGGCAAAGAATCCAGGAGCCACTGAGAAGGAATCTGTCACTCCCATCTGCAGAGGCACCCTGTGGGTCTCTTCTGTTCCTCCCCGTCTCTCTTTTGGCTCCATGCCCCCTCTGCAATGCCAGCCCCAGCAGCAAGCACAATAACAAACAGCACATAGCTAGCTTCTTAGTGTCCCATACTGGGTCTGCTGCTTTATATGCATTAACTCACTTAATCCTCAAACAGAACTCTACAAACCAGATTCTAGATTAATTGAGATTATGACTGTGCAACTGTGAATGTAGCCAACCCCACTCGATTGTAGACTTCACATGGCTTCATTGTTAGCATGTTAATTGTATCACGAATGTGATTTTTTAAAAAAAATATTGGGCTAGACGTAGTGATGCACACCTTTAATCCAGCACTAGGGAAGCCGAGGTGGGAAGATCACAGTGAGTTTGAGGCCAGCCTGGCGCTCCAGAGTGAGTTCCAGGTCAGCTTGGGCTACAGTGAGACCCTGCTTCAGAAAAGACCAAATATATATATGCAAGAGATAGATGGGGAAATATCTCAGTAGGTAAGGTGCTTGCCTCATAAGCAGGAGGACCTGAGTTTGAACCCACATATATGCCAAGTGCAGTGCCATGTGCCTGAAATCTGAATGCTGGGGAGGTGGAGACAGGCAGGTCCCTGGAGCTCTCTGGCCAGTCATAGACTGACCAGATGCTTGTGGTGAACTCCGGGGCAATCAGAGACCCGATCTCAAAGGAAGTTGCCAATGTCACTGAGGATGATTCTCCAAGTTGTCCTCTGGCCTCCAAATGATGTTTTTCCAAAATATTATTCACAGAGTAGCACAGCAACGTGCATTGCCAAATTTGGAGTACTTTTATCAACCCCAAAGGAAACCCTTCCATATCAGCAGTCCTTCCCAGTGCCCCCTTCCCCTGGACCCAGGCAACTAAGTGTTAGTATACATTCTGTCTTTATAGGCTCGTGTTACCTAGACATTTCACATAAACGGAATTATTTACACACAGTGTGCTTTGCTGTAGTATTTTCTTGAGCTATAAAAGGCTTTAACAATAAATCAAGGTCAACTCTTTGAGAAAACATTCCTACCAGAGACTCAGATCAGTGGAGTCTTCAATGACTGTCCAAGTTACCCTGGTCCATAATCTTTCCATAAAATACCAAGATCACGGAGTAACTAGATTATTCTGTGAGTCAATAAACTGGAAAAGGAAATGTTCTTATTTCCTTTGACTTTCTTTCTGGAACCCTTAAAGCATTGCACAGCATACTGGTTTCTTGCCTATAGAGGCACACAGGGAAGTTTCACACATCACAAATCTGTTCTTCAGGTGTGATCTGGCTTGCTGGCATTCAGAAACAGCACCTGGTGGACAGTGAACTCTACCGGCAGGACTGTCACTGGTATTTCTATATCGCTTCAGCTTCCTGGCTGACTAAGCAGTGCCCATATTTTCAGATTTATACTTCTCCATGGGTTAGGGTAATATCATCACAAACAGCCAGCTTTTCTGGTAAGGGGACGCTGCAGCATGGGGGCAATTATATTTTCATTTTAAATACCCTTTGTTTTCTTAAACTTAGATGTACTTTGAAATCAGATAAAAACCATAGTAACTGTGGTCTTTATCTGGTTTATGGGGGGGGGGCGCGAATCAAGAATCGAGGAAGAAAATCCAGCAGAAATACACAAGAGAATTATGAGATTATAAAATATTCCTAGAAGCCTGATGGCAACATCGTCATTCATCCCATGGAGGAGACCTTGCTACTTCTCAGTCCTGAGCCAGCTGGGATAAGTGCTCTCTCTGTTCCCAGCCCCCAAGAACTGACTCCAGGACAGCAATGTCAGGCTATCAACCATGGCGGTGACCCTGCTGGCACCCAGGGGGAGCTCCACACATGGGCTGCAGATCCCTAGGATTCCATCATAGGTGGGGTAGCTTCATTATCTATGTTAAGGCGTGCATGTGGAGGTCAGGAGAAAGCTATGGGTGTTAATCTTTGCTTTCCATCTTGCTTGAGGTAGGGTCTCTCATGGTTCATCCTGGCGTTCCCGGATTCTGCATCTCTGCCTCTCATGTCACCTAGGAGGCCTGCGATAACACACACTTGATACTGGGTCTCAGCTTGGGGATTTGAACGCAGGCTGTTCTGACACAGCAAGCACTTTCACCCAAAGAGCCATCTCCCCAGCCTTGGAGTATGGTCTTGCCAAGCACCACCATTTTTCAGTTTAACTGACCAAATAATGTTCCTCCTGCCCCACCCCCATCTCTCCCACCCCCTACCACATCGGCACGGGGGTTACTTCATGCACAGCTGCACCCAGCTTTTGCCCAGTGCTTAGTTCTTTACCCACTGAGCCATCTTCCATCCCTTCCTTTTTTGACTGTTCCATTTAATTTTCCTTCCCCTGACGTCTCTAGAAGTATGCTGCCCATCAAGTATCCCGTAGCCACGCGAAGCTACTTAACTATAGATTAATTAAAACCTAGAAGTCAGTTGTGAGGCTAGGGTGATGGATCAGTGGTGAGTGGCATTTGCTCAAGCCTTAGTTTGATTCTCCAGCACCTACATAGAGCCAGACAGAAAGTGACAGAAGTGACGTAAATCCCAGTGTGCCTGCAGCAATGGGAGGAGGTGGAGCCAGGAGAATCTGGAAGCCTGGGGTCCAGTTAGTCTGGGACAAGCTCAGTGGTGAAAACTAACAAGGAAGACCCTGTCTCAAACAAGGTTGAACAAACACCCTAAGGTTGTCCTCAAACCTCCACATGTGCACCTTGGCACATGTGTGCTTAAATACACACACACACACACACACACACACACACACATCATACACATCCACCATCCATCCATCCACATCCACACGTACAGTAATGTTTTAAGTCCGCCATGCAGTAGCTACCACATGATGTTAGTGACTGCTACTCTGGACAGTGCAGACATAAGGTAGTTCTGTCCTTGTGGAAAGCTGTGTGAGGAAACAAGGTCAACATGAAGAAGAGTCTGGAAGACTTGGAAACAGTTTCCCTGGGTGAGGCCATTCACCTTGAGAGGAAGCCAGTTGGTGAACCAAACAGGCTACAGGGTCCTTCTGCACCCAGGAGAGTTGGACACTCTTTGGAAAGAGAACCAAATTAACACTTCCTGGGTGGGTGCTGTAGTTGGCTTCATGTTGCTGGGATGAATATCCAAACCAGGCACAGTTTATGGGAGGAAGGGGTTTATTTCAGCTTACAGATCCAAGGGGAAGTTCCATCAGTGTCCAAAGAAGCTGCTTCCACACATCCAAGCAGAGAGAAGCCATCACCAGTCAGCCAGCCAATACCAAAAGCGACAGGCACACACAAAGGCAGCAAGCAACAGGGGCGCAGGCAGAGCTCAGACCTCTCTGCATACCTTCTTGCTATAAATCAGATCCACCCCCAAACACACCTTAGGGGTGGACGCCAGGATCTGCCTCCTCTACCTCCTCCAGCCAGGAGCTGGAGACCCACGTGACAAGCTTTCATAAAACACCAGAGTCTATGGGGACATATATTCAAACTACCAGAGTGAGTATTTTTTAAATAGTGACATCAGGTTCCTCGGGCAAGAAACATTAGAAACTCAGGTGGGGATTCCTCATGTTCCAGACTCCTCTCTGGGGTTCGAATAGCCATTGACATAAGGTTAAAGGCAGCATTCACTGCTGAACACACAGCTTATGGAAGAGACCAGCAAGTCAAGAAGTGCACGCTTGTGCAAGAGTGGCAGCAAACCTAGGTGGGTAATTAAAGGCTTTCAGATTGGCTAAGAGATCCACTCAGTAACAAGGAACCCTTAACTGGAACTGAGATCTATGGAAAAATCTTATGGGGACCAAGAACCCAGGCTCCAAGGGGAAATTCCCACTACCAGAGAGCTACAGAGAGGCTACACCCATTAGAATCTTGCCATTTAACCTATACTGATCTCACTCTCCGATGGATATTCTGTTTGTATTTTTTTTTTTAGAAGGCAGTGAGAGAGCTGTGAACAACCAATTCCACCAACAAGCCATGGGATGATGGCTGACATCCTGGCAAGAGATGCACCACCCCTGGTCTGCCATCTAGGCCCCAAATGAAACCTAGGAGAAAGTGGTAAGATAAACAAGAGACCTATCACCACAGCAAGTCAGATAAGCCAGGAAAGGTCAATGGAGACAAACACCAAAGATACCCAACACAACCCAAAGCAGAAGTCCAGAGACACTTAAGATTTCAACAATAAAGCAGACTTAAAACTCATCCACCATGACTCAGGGAACTGAGTGGAAGAGGGGGTGGAAAGATTGTAAGAGCCATGGTGGGGGAGAATATCCAGAGACATTGCCCCCCTCAGCAACAACACACTAATGGGTGGAGGGAAAATGGCTACTTCTCGTGCAATTCATAACCCCCTACCCCATGGACTGATCCAGTATGCCCACGGAGGAGGATCCCCAGTGGATTGGGGACAGGGAGAAGGGAAATGGGGGTGCCATCATAATATTTGCTCATACAAAGTATCTAATTATGGATAATAAAGATATTTTAAAAGAAGAATAATAAAAATCAAAACTTAAAAAAAATAATATATTTAGTTAAATTTATTTCTGTTTAACAATGGCTTGCAATTCAATCATGTCAAGATGAAAAGGTACTTTTGAGGGCTTCTCCTTGTTTTTCCATAACAAAGTTCGTTAAATTATAAGTGCTTCTAGTAAAAAAAAAAAAAGGCAACTTTCATGAGATGGCCCTCACAAGGATATGCTTTTTCTACTTGCTGTGAAAATATAATTCAAGAGAAACATAAAACACAAGAGACTTTGTTTGGCATAGAGTGAATGGTCTGAGAACAAGCAGGAATATGAATTTTCTTTACATCTGTTCATCTTTTTCATTTCCCCCAGCAACACGACCATATTTTCTTATAAAATATGGTATGCGGGTATGAGATATGTCACATTCAGACTTTTTAAATTCAGAGAATAACACCTCAATGATGTGTCTATCTAAAAATGTTGTTTCATTTCCAAGAAACACTGCGAGGCTTTCGCGAGCATACTTTCGAAATACAGATAAGCAATGTTAAAGCAGGATGCATTGTGTGCCAACAAAAGCATTTCTATTATGAATTTGTTTTGTTTGGATAAAAAAAAAGATACTAAAAGGATAGAAACTCCTGTTGGCTGCAATTGAATTAAGGAAAGGAGAGAAATATTTCTTTCTTGCATTTTTACAGTTTGTGGTAGGATATTGGTATTCTCACTTTTAAAAAGCCAACAAGATAAACCTTGTGAACTATGTCCTGGTTAAATGAAAGCAACTCATTAGTAGATAGATCACATGTGGGAACAGAAAAGATTTCAAAGGATTTGAAGGTTCTTCAGATGAATCACAGCTCCTGGACTTGTCCCTGGGTCCTGTGACTGGGTGGTCCTATAGGTCTGGTGTATGCTATGCTGAGGAAGGTCCACAGAAGAGTGTGATCAAGGTGGAGCCTCCAAATGGCCTGGGGAGGATAATGCAGGTACCCATTCTGAGACAGAGCAATAAGATGTCTACAGAGCTAAAGTTTATAGCCTCTAATTTTCTTCTCTTGTTTCCTATCTGAACCTCATTTGCTTGATGCTGTGGATTCCCAAAAATATCAGTAAGAATTCAGCATCCTCTCTTAGCCTCCATTCCTAAGAGCAACTGTGATTTAAAAACAATTTCCACTTGTAGTTTGAACTTCAGTTTCCTCGTGTCCATTGTGTTAGAGACAGTAATCACTGGGCCTGGCTGCCCAGTGCCCTCTTGCAGGACACTGCCTCTGTCTCCTCCATCTCAATGGATATGGTGGAACTGTCCAGTGATCTGGGCAAAAAGATGGACGTTCTGATCTAGCTGTGATTATTTAAGCTTTCTAAACCTCAGTGTTTTTACCTGGGAAATGAGAATAGTGACACTTGCCTTAGGGTCATTGTCAGCACAGTGAGATGATCCAGGTGAATGTGTGAAGGAGTGTCATCTTGGAGATAGGTTCTTCTGTGTCGGGTGCCCCATGATCAGACACTGAAATTACCCCAAGATGCATCATGGGGCAGGGGAGAAAAATTCTTGCTGTATTCTCTTTGAATTCCTAACTCATAGGATCTGTGAGCACCACTCATGATGGTTTGGGGACTCTGAGTCTTGCCTTGTGAGCCAGCATAAACTGGAAGATTCGTCTCTCAAGAATTGTATTATCAGTACGATCTGACCTTGCCAGTCTATGATCTGACCTTGACAGTCAATGATCTGACCTTGCCAGTCTACAATGATCTGACCTTGCCAGTCTACAATCATCTGACCTTGCCAGTCTATAATCTGACCTTGACAGTCTACAATCATCTGACCTTGCCAGTCTATGATCTGACCTTGCCAGCCAACGATCTGACCTTGCCAGTCTACAATCTGACCTTGCCAGTCTACAATCATCTGACCTTGCCAGTCTATGATCTGACCTTGCCAGCCAATGATCTGACCTTGCCAGTCTACAATCATCTGACCTTGCCAGTTTATGATCTGACTTTGCCAGTCAATGATCTGACCTTGCCAGTCTACAATCTGACCTTGCCAGTCTACAATCATCTGACCTTGCCAGTCTATGATCTGACCTTGCCAGTCTACAATCATCTGACCTTGCCAGTCTATGTCTGAAGTTCTCACATCCATGATGATTCACCCTGAGGTGTATGACTGCTTCATCATTTCTTCTATCTGAACATTTGTGTCTTAAGCTACATTTTACTTCTGCTTATGCTAATGACTTCCCTTGTAGCATTCCTTTATATATGAGGTGGGGTACTGCATTGATCTTGTTTAGTTGTTTAGGTAAGTGGAGAGAGAGGAAGGGGTAAGAAAAGGAGAAAGGCAGAGAGAAAGGGAGTAAGAGATACTGAGATCTGAAACTGTAGAACAGAGATGCACCTGCAAAAAATATTTTTGTTGATTTGCAAGGAGAGAAAAAGAGCAAAAGAAAGAGAATGAACAGACAAACCAGGCCTCTTGCGGTTATAAACAAACTCCAGACACAAGAGCCACTTTGTGCATCTGACTTTACATGGGTACTGGAAAATCAAACCCTGGCCATCAGGTTTTATAAGTAAGCACTTTTAACCACTGAGCCATCTCCCCAACCCCAGAGATACCTTTTCTGCAGAGAAAAAGAAATAAGCTTTTTTGTAAGAAACATATAGATGAGACAACATTCTTAGTTTTGGTCCCTGGGTAAGACCCAGTGGCTCTTTCCAAGTGTGTCCCATTAGACAGTTGACAAATAACCCCCACTGTTTCTCCCTTAAGGCCAATGGATTCTCCTTCATGTGCAAACCATTTTAGCTAATCTGGAGTCAGTTTCATTGTTAAATTGCTTGTGTGATATAAAAAATTAGTTCAAGGATGTTTAACGAAAATTTAAGCAGGATTTCCTATCAAATTTGACTTGATGTATAGAATAGAAACTTGCGAGAATATTTAAATATTTGGGTGATTTTTTTCCTTAGGGAAAGAGGGAAGCAAGAAGGAAGGAGAGAGAGAGAGAGAGAGAGAGAGAGAGAGAGAGAGAGAGAGATTTAGGACCCAAGAACCCAAAGGGCTTGAAAGAACAAAAAATAATGATAGCCTGTGGAGTTCTCCCACGCCAAAAGAAATGAGAGTGAGAAGTACCCATCAGAGGCAGCCAGTACCCAGTGGTACCAACTAGGGACTTGGCTTGATGCAGACCCACAACAGATAGTACCCAAGAACTTTAGGTGCCGGCGGTTGAGATTTGGAAAGCTTAGGAAAGCAAGCATACACAAAGTAATCCTTCCCAGCGGCCATATATGCTTTTGCCAGATTGTAAGGTAACAGGTGTCCAGTTCCCCAGAGGGTGGTTTGTGACTTGGCCTTGCCCTTGGAGGTCCAGAGGACTCTTCCATCATTGGATAGCTATAAGAACAGCCTCTCCAGAGAGGTGTGAACTTCAGCCTTGGGGAGGGAGCTCCCATCCCTGTGTGTAAGCACAGGTAGCCGTTTAGATAGTCAAGTATTTTAAACCCAAGCATAAAGTGGAAGGTGAGACAGACAGCCTCTGGATTTCTGCTTCTGACAAAGCTGCATGTTCTGGTCCCTCCATCTCAGGTTTCCATGGATATAATCTTCCCATTGAGGAAGCACTTGGTACCCACGGAAGAGCTCCCTGGAGTCAGAACCTCGAGATTTTAGACTTTCAGGGCCCAAATTTGTCAACAAATATATAGAACAAGCTAACCTACATCCCTACTCGGGAAAGAAGAGAAAATATTCCCATTGTCACTGACAAGGACTTGTGGCGAGAGACTAAAACGATGGATTATGAACTTCCTCAGGAAGTGAGTTGCAAAAGAAACCCCCAAACATCACGAATCCCAAGTGGCTTTGTTTCCTCACTTGTGACCTTCATCTACCTCCTCCTTTGGGAAGTAATTGGAAACGTGTCATTCTGATTAACGGTGATTGCTTCTTTGTCATACATCAACTAAAATGAGATGTTTTCTAGTGACAGATTTAAGGGGACATGGGCAGATATTTAAGAGGTAGTTTTACAAAAACGGCTCTTGATTATCCATAGCACTTAACATATTCCTGTTAGCATCTTCCCACCCCATCCTCTTCCCTGCAGAGATCTTTACAGGTAGAGAAGTTACACAGCATCGCCTGGGAACGGATTCTGCCTTGGGTGGGGAGCTGTAGTTTAGAAGAACGCTGCTAAAGTCATGCTATCCAGGAGTAAATCTGTGATTAGCCAGAAAATAATCCCAGCCAGGAGGCTCTACAGTGATTTTCCACTGGAAACCATGCTCTAAACTCCTCTATTTTTAAGGAGAGATTTTATGCAATTTAATTATTTTCCTTCTTGGCAGCAACAAATCTATGCAGAAAGAAGAAGGAAACTAAAACAATTTAGACTGATTATGATCACAGTCATCATGGTATTAGAACTCAAATCCCCAGAGGGCAAGGACAGTGGGGAAATGCTACAGAAGACCCACGGGGTTCTGATTTCCTATTGTGTTCTCAGTCATTCTCATGTCTATATTAAGTTTGGAAGCCAAGACTTGACCTTCAACTGTCTTTGTGAAGGTCAAACAATGAATGTGCAACACACAGAAAATTATCTTTACAGGGATGGTAGCTAATGGAAAGAGGAAAAGAAAGGGACTCTAAAGAAAGTGAATGGGGCTGGGGAGATGGCTCAGTGGTTAAAGGCACTTGCTTGCAAAGCCTTCAGGTCCAGATTTGACTCCCTAGCACGCATGTAAAGTCAGATATACAAAGTGACACTTGTTTGCAGTGGCAAAAGGCTTTGATGCACACACACACAAATAAAATTTTAAAGAAGAAAGTAAATGGATAGTTGAATGGATAGATGATTAAATCCAAGGACAATCACCATGGTCTAGACAGTTAACTCCCCGGGGACAGGACCACATTACTCACCTAGTAACCAGCACTGAAGTCCAAGTTCAACAGTGCTTGTTGAGTGAACAAACAGCAGGACTCATGGATTCGCCTGCTTTCACCTAAACACTTGCCTCTACCCACAAACAGCAGCTACGCTTGCAATCAATCGGTCTATGTAAATGAAGATCACTTCTTCAGTAGAGAATCATAACCTGTCATCTATGTGACTGTTAGCAGCTCTGGAGACCAGTGTGACCGACTGCTAGAGAGCCACCACCTTGCCACCTGCACCCAGAGAGCAATGAACATTGCACATGGTCAGTCAGTGTGACAGGCAATGTTGGTCTGGATGTCACCTCAGCTGGTGGTATCACATGACCAGTTTTGTCCAGAAGCCCACGCATGCCAACACCCAGTGTGACGCAGACATGGCATCATCCATCCAAGAATGAGGGTGGCCCTTGCCAAGGAGATGACTACAGGGAACCTTCTTGATGCTTTGGATGAAGTCCACTGAAAGCCCTACACCTGGGGAAGCGACAAACGGGACACTTAAGTTATTACAAAATAGAGGAACAGAACCTGTTCAAGTGTCCATGGGACAGCAAGGGGTCAGAGATCCCAAGACCAGGATGAGGCAGAAAGAGGAGGGGAAGGAAATGGGCTCCTTTTGGCCAATTGTGTGGTGACAGAGGGACATCCCGAGAGAAATGGCTTTCTGAGGTTAATCACACATGATGGCAGGTGAAGGGGAGGTGGGGGAGGGGAGAGGCAGAAGGCAAGACCAGAACAGCCAAAGGACACAAAGGGACAGCTGGAAGGTGGGGGAGTGACGCTAGCCTTATGGCTCAGACTGCAGCCAAAAAGAATTTCTAGAAGGCAGAACTCAACAAATGTGACTTTGACAGAGTTTACGGAGGGGAAAGGTCATTGTCAAATGACCAATGACATCCAAACTTCTGGTTTCCAGCATGTTGAGTGATGGGAACTAGAACACAAGGGTTAAGAGTGAGTAATTTTGAACCAGTCGGTCCAAAATATCCTTTCAGTCTGGATGCCCAGCGTCTAAAGAAGGCCGTAGTTTATTTGTTGATGAAAACAACTTGTCCTGGGAAGCATCCCGGTGTCACAATGGAGCTGCTAGATTGGTCATCAGCTGATTTTTTTGCATATGTAATGTGTAAATATGGTGTGTGTGTGTGTGATAGGATGTGTTGTGGTGCATGTATGTGTGTGTGATGTATGTCAAGATGTGTGTACCTGTGTGTATGCATGGAAGCCAGAGAACATCCAATATCACTCTCTCACCCATGTATTTCTCTCTCTCTCTCTCTCTCTCTCTCTCTCTCTCTCTCTCTCTGCAGAGCTGCCATATTCATGAGCCTCAGCAACTCTCTGTTCTCTGCTCCCCACAGGACTGAGGGCATAGACATGCATGGCCATACCCAGCTGTTTATGTGTTAATTTTTGAGGTAGGGTCTCACTAATATCCCAGGCTGGCCTCAAACTCACAGAGATCCTCCTACCTTTGCCTCCTGAGTGCTGGGATCCAAGGTGTGTGCCACCATGCCTGACCAGGTTTTGTTTGTTTGTTTGCTTGATTTTGGTTTTTTTAAGTGAGTGATTCTTTATTGTTCTCCATGGAGCATAAATTCATCTTTACTTCCTTATTAATTCATGATTTCAAACGTAATTGTTGAACTTTACTCCGCTGACAATACCACCTTTGTCCAATCATGGTCTGCTGTGATTGTTCCTGGGTTCCTTCCATGTGACCTCACTAACCCTTTAGCGTCCTTGAGACCTGTTAGGAAAAGGTGTCCTGGGCTTGGTTTGGTCATATTCTGTTTAGAAATAGCATCTTTTATTTTCCTAAGACTATGTTTTCTTTGAGTGGAAAATAGCATTTGAAGATTACAAGCAGAGTCTTAGTGAGGTCAGGGTCCCTGGCTTGTTTATTGTTTCTGAGTCTTTTACTTCATAAGCATGGACTCATGAGGAAAAAGATACTTCTGATTCAAATTCAGTCTCACGGGCTTTCACCTGAACCTCTCCTACCCGGCATTTATACCTCCTTTCCTCTAAATCTGGAATATTGGTTCTCGAAGCCCAACGATTATAGAACTAGTAAATCACACACTCACTCAAGAGTTTTCTTCTCATCTTATGTATGAACAGTACCTTTGGCCTAGCTACCCTTGCTACTTTCTGGGGGCATGGATCTACCCTTGGTTGGTGGACATTGGCACCCGACTTCATCAACCGTCCAATGTTAACTGAAGACCATCGGCTCTCCAAGAATCCTCCAGACCTTCAATGACAGATTGGACCTGCTCAGGCATCCAGCCGTCATGGGCTGAGCAGCTACTGGCTTCTCTGACCCTCTAGTCTATGTCATGTGAACCAATCGAATAAATCTGCTTTATGATATATATTCATCTGATTAGTGTCTCCCTTCTAGAGAACTCTGACTCATACAGAAATGTATCCAATCCCATGGTTTTAATCACCTGTTGTGCATTAATGGCCCCTCAGTAGAAACCCATACTTTCAGATCCACTCACTCCTTCATCTGCCCTTGGCATCTCACACTTGAGATTTCCAAACCCGAGCTCCTGAGCGCCACAGGGAATCGGATGGAATCTCAACATTTACTGTCAGTCAGTGACCGACTCCATGTTTCCATTCACTCTTTGTGTCTTCACTTCCCATATAGGATCCATCCATCCATATAGTCAGTAGAAGGATGCCCAGGCTCCTGGCACTTCCGTTGCTATGATGAGAATTCAAACCATCACCAGCTCTCCCTGGTGGTCACCCATCAGCTGCCTCTAGTCTTCCCAGCTCCCATGTAGACTCATCTCCACCCAGTAAGGTCACGATGTTCCTTCTATCGTGCTACTGTCTGGCTCAAAACCCTCTACTGCCCCCCTCAAGTCCAAAGCCCTTGTTACCTCCTTTCTAACTAGCTCAGCCCCAATTCCCTGTTTTGTGGGTTCTGTCCAGTCTTCAAACACCAGGCGCAGTCCAGCCTCGGGATCTTAGAACACACACTTATCTGTTCTCAGTCACACTGCCCTGTACAACTAACTCCCAGAGCCCTGCCTAAATTCAGTTAGGAACCTGTCTAAAAGAAGCCTTCTTCAGCCATCCCCAACAACACTGCAAGTCCTCCCTCCTGACTCTCCAAGCAGACTTCTCTGGGTTCTTTGCCAGTCTGCCCTTGTCCTCTTAGTGGATGTCATGGGTAATATTGAGTTGCACGGATACCTTGTCTTTTCCTATGATACGTACCTGTGATTGCTTTAATGTATAAATTAGGAAAGAAAGATCAACAGTGTCTATTAGAGCTGTGATGAGGGAACACTGTAAGCATCCTTCCAGTGTGTTTGGAGACCATCAAGTAAAGTAAGGGTCACTTGAATACCGCCATGGCTTCCCAGGGTCTGGTAAAGGGGCCTGTCACTCAGTGGCTAATGGGTGGGTACAGTGTGAATACACAGGGTAAAGGAAAGGTTCACTCCTCAATCAGGAGAGCATGAGATGCTATCACACAACTTACTCAGAACAACAAGAAACTTCAAACTCGTGAGTTATTTCTGGAATTTTCCACTTAATATATTTGGGCTGTCGTTAACTGCAGATGACTGAAGACACAGACAGTGAACCTGCAGAGCACAGAAAATGACTATATTTTTCTGTGTTATTGGACGAGGACGGGAGGTAAATGGGGTGTCAGTAGCCCCAGAGTAGTAGTTCATCCTAGACCAGAGATTCCAGCCAGTCTGTGATCAGCCCACTCTGCACACCTGGTATTATGAAGAGAAAAGAAAGTATAAGGGCCATGAAAACAGAAGTAGTTTCAACATCCGCTTAAGGAATAATTGTCTAAAATAGCTTCTAAATAAATATAGAAAATTTCCATAAAAGAACATCTTCCTGAGTCAAGACTACTAGTGACAGGCGTGTTGTTTGCTTTGTGAAACAGACCTGTTGTGGAACAGCAGCAGTGTGTACATTTCATCTTCCAACACCAGATTTCATTTGGAATGTGTTGCAGGAATTCATTTCTTGGAGAAAATCCTTAAGAATCCTGATATAACACAAATCATTGGTATCTTCTTCAATGTCACGGATAAGCCAGATTTCCTTGTTTCCATTGCATAAAATCCAAGCACTTAGAAGCCTTTGCACTGGCCTGAGGGGAGTGGGTTTGCTGAGAACTTCTGAGAACAGGATTCCTAAGATTTTCTTCTTTTATTAATGGTGTGTGTGTGTGTGTGTGTGTGTGTGTGTGTGTGTGTGTGTGTACACATGTGCGCACATGACATGGATGGAGGTCAGAGGACAACCTCTGTGGTTGAGGAAGAGTGTCTTTGTTGGTGGCTTCTGTGTACACCAATCTAGCTAGACTGCAAACTTTTGGGGATTCTCCTGTCTCCACCTCTCATCTTGTAGGTGGGCCAGGATTATAGCTGACAATGCTACCACATCCAGGGTTCTGTGGGCTCTGAACTCCAATCTTGAACTTGCTTGCACAGCAAGTGCTTTACCTGCTGAGCAATCTCCCCAGGCCCAAGAATCTGCTGGCTGGGAGAGGCACAATTAATCAGACTCACTTCTAGAGGTGGGAAGCTAGAGAGAGCAAACTGCCCTGGTGAGGGCTGTGCTGGCTCTGGTGCCCATCCTCTGGGCACAGAGCACTTCACTGGTCTGTCCCTACTTATCCCTCCTGGCAGCTGGGATATTGAAAAGTTGATCAAACAGCATTCTGAGCTACTGTTACTTTCTATTCCTGTCTAAAAGAATCATGACTTAAGTCTTAATTAACAACAAACCCAAAACAAAACGTCTAATTTGCCCATTTCTTCCTGGCTATAATGTGTTGCTGTACTGACCTCCAAGAAAGGAGCTAACTATCTTCATAAGAAGCATTTTGTTGTTTTTCTTTAAAATAAAACTAAAGAAAATTTGTGATCATTTAAAATAATTTCCTTCACATCCTCAGGCTGTGAAGAGTAATACCTTGAAGCAAGCTATCAGATGGTAAGAGAGAAGTTCATAAATCACAGCTCTCTGGCCTTCCCAAAACCAGAGCGCTACCATGGATTTCCAAATACTGGTGAATGCTGGCAGAGGATTATGCCAACACCTGCATGACCATCACCAGGCCCAGGAGCCAGAAGAGGGCTGCTGTGGTTCCTGAACTATTTCACCAAAGCGTCAGTGGCCAGCACCACCACACAACATTAGCAGAAGCCAGAGCCACAGACAGTCCCTGCATAGTCCAGTCTAAAGCCACAGAGGTGGACATGAATGCCTGTGAGGGCCAGGCTCGGGGCAAAAAGTTGGAAGACATATGTGAGTCAGGCTGGGTTCAGCCCAGAGGCACTGGGTGAGGAGGTTGTGGAAATCTAGGGTTCATTTGGCTATAGAAACACTCTCAGCCTGAAACAATAAATGTAAGAAAAATGCAGCAGGCTAGTGGAGAGCAAGGGGGGAGAAAGGAGAGAGGGAGGGAGAAAAAGGGACAGAGAGAAAGAAAAATGAAGGGAAAAGAAAGAAAGAGAGGTGGAGGGAGGGAAGGAATGATAAGAGAGGATGAAAGAAAGGAAAGGAAGAGAGAAAGAAGAGAAGTAGGGAGAGAAAGGAGAAGGGAGAGAGGGAGGAAGTGACATAATGAAGTGAAGGAAAGATGGTGGGAGCAGAAAGGGACGAAAGAGGGAGGGGAGGAGAGAAGTAGGGAGAGAGAAGGAAAAGGGAGGGAGAGAGCAAGGAAGGAAGAGAAGGAAAAAGGAGGAAGTAACGGAAAGAATGAAGACAAAGATGGAAGGAGGGAGGGAGGAGAAAGGAAGAAAGGAAGGAAAAAGAGAAAGACAGAAAAGGGGAAGAAAGGAAGGAAAGAGGGGAAAAGGGAGAAAGAAGGGAGGATGGAGAGAAGGAATGGAGAACAGCCTTGATGTGCTTCTTTGCCAACTCCTGCGGTGTAAATTCTTGCCCTCGTCAATGTTGGGACAATTTGACAACCCAGAATCCTTCCCATTCTGCACTCACCCCTGTGAAGCAAATAGAAGTCATTTCCAAAGGGCTCTGGCCCTCGTTTCGTCAATTTGTTGTCACTCTCATTTCCTCTGACTTAGAAATGAAAATTACAAGTGAAAAGCTAGCAACCAAATTGGACAAGTATTTGAGCGAGATGACTGGATTCCAAGGAATTCCAACTTAGAGGCACAGGTGTTTTCAGTCGATGCACACTTGGGTTAGAACCACCACAGAGGTTCTCAGTGCCACCCAGGAACCCCTGTGTGTCCTCTAGGTCCTTCACCTAGGAGGTCAACTATCTTTGTATCATCCTAAGATGGGTATCTTTTCATCTTGTTCTCCCATGAGCACAGGGTGGAGCTTCCCAGGGGCTGTGTGAAGTGTCGTCACATGTTATTCCAACAGACCAATGTAGGAGCAGAAGTGATGGTCTGTCCTCTCTAAAGCCCCACATTGACCGTCATGGCGAAACTCATGATTTTGTTTAGAAAGTGACCATTTATAAACTTGTTATTGATGCTAACATAAAGTGGGTTAATTATTGTTTCTTTTGTTGGTTTGTTTTAGGTTTTTACAGCAGGTCAGTCTCACTCCAGCCCAGGCTGACCTGGAACCCATTATGTAGCCTGGGTTGGCCTTGAATCTCACAGTGATACCTCTATATCAGCCTCCTAAGTACTAGGATTAAAGACATGAGCCACCATTGCCAACTCAGGGTTGATTATTATTAGTTTAAAAAATTAATGAACAATGGATCAAAGCACTTTCTTGCAAAGCCTGCCAGCCCAGGTTCAATTCCCAAGCCACCTACGTAAGCCAGATGCATAAAGTGGCATGAACATCTGGTGTTTGATGTAGCAAGTGGCCCTGGTGCACCAATTCATACACACACACACACACACACACACACACACACACACACACATTTACTTGAATATAAAACAATTATTAAAAATAAAATATAATGATTAATTCCATAGGGAGGCTGAATCAGGAGGATCATGAAGATTGGCTATGTAGGAAGACCCCAATCTCAAAAAAAGTTCAAAATTCTTCCACTTGAATGAATATTATGTAAATGCTGTTAGAAATGTCCAGGTACATAGTAACATCGTGCTGGAGCAGAAAGAGAAACCAGCTCCCACCTGCCCAGCCCTCCTAGTGCTGGAAAGCTCCATGGGAGTCCCTGAAAGACAACGGTCACTAACAGCATGAATAAACTGAGGACCTTGCAGACTATGGAATCAACCAGCAGGTCAAGAAGCACACACTTGTGCAATAGTGGCACACAGCCTCTGCAGGTAGCCAACTGTGATGGTTAGGTTTTGTTGTCAACTTGATCTTTTTATTATCTTGGGTGGGTCTCCGAGGATGTTTACAGGAAGGCAGCCTCTCAGTAGGGGACAGGATGTAAAGACGCTCAAAGACTTCCTTTCCTGTGTGGGCAGTGCAGGAAGGAAATTCCAGAGACTCAGGAAGCCATTAAGTCTGGGGAAGGGTTGTAAGACCCCACCCTAAGACTGTTTAAAGAGGAAGAAATCTCCTTGCCCCCTGCCTGTTCCCTGTTCTGTGTGCATGGTGTAGGTGATAGGTTTTTCTCTCTGCTTGGACCTGTGAAAGAGGGCCAGCCTCTTTCACTGTTACAGAACTTCCTCTCAATCTGTAGTTTCAATAAATACTTTCCTCCCCATATTGTGCCTGGTTTGAAGATTCATCCCAGTGGTGTGTGGCTAAGACACCAGCTGTACTCTGATTTGGACATGAGGCCTGCTCAGTGGGAAGAACTCATAGCTGGTACTGGAAATCAAGTCAGAATGGACTTCAGAGAGAAGCCCCCACTGCTCTCTGGAGAAGAGTGGACTTGCACACCAAAAAAAAATCTCTCAAATAAATTTGCATACACCTTTTATCCCAAGCTACTCTCAATCTAGGTTGGAGAATCTGCTGTAGTTTACAGATGGCAGAGAAAATGAAGTAGAACCAAAATCTATCCATAAGACAAGAAGTTAGCTGACTGACCACCATGAGATGTGTTACCTCTACCACATCTGCCATCGCCCAGGAGAAACTACAGGGGAAGTAGCAACATGAATACTGTTCTTTCTGCTAGCCTGACAACCTGTTCCAGGGCAATGGTGACAGATATGGTGATCAATCAAATAAGCAGAAATCCAGGGGCTACAGAGAACTCAACACTAAATCAGGCTGCCAACAGGCCTGCAATGACTCAGGAAACATTGCAGAAGAGGAGGAGGATTGTGAGAGCCACAGAGTGGGTAGGAATATCCTGAGGCATGGTCCCCTACTTCCCCACAGGGACTGACTGAGGCCTTCATGATCACCACAGTGAATACCATAACCCCACCAAGGAGGGCCTCCCGGGTAATGAGGGCTAAGATGAGGGGATAAAAGGGTATAACCTGTTATAATTTATATAAAATATAAAAATTAAAATAAAGAAAAGAGATGGTCCAGATAGACAAAGACAGAGTTATTTTTAGGAGTTTTATGAGGTAAGTGCTAAGATCAGACATTTGAAGACCAGCACCATGGCAAGTCTCATGAATACATTCCCTGGAGAGAAGAATCGGGGTCTCTCGTCTGGAGGACTGTCCACCTCTGCAGCAGCTGACATCCCACTGTAGGATGATTAAGACAGATCTGTCTCCCTTCCCCATCAGCCTCCAGGAACCTGCCCCATTGCCTGAAGCATGAACCAAGGCAAGAGAGGATGGAGCCCCACCTGAGGGAGTCATCTGTCACAAGAGTCAATCACCTGCCACCCCAGCTCCACCAGCTAACAGCCCTCTGTGGGCACCAATAGGAGACCTACCTGGTGTTTACATTGTCTTCATAGTGAACATGAATGACATCTCTACATAGACAATCTCTGCATGAGTACAGACCAGAATCCAACTAAACATAATTACCACCTCTACTAAGTACATGTCCTGTTATCTTGATGGGTCTAGATATATAGATAAGAAAACATCAGTAGTATATATATATTAGGGTCACACTTGCCCTACCATTATCTACAATGATCGCCTGTTTATTCAAACTCATGCTGGTGCCTTGATTTATTATAATCCTTATCTCTAGAAAGGAAAATAAATATAGATTTCAGAAGTACTTGTGAAGGGCAGGTAGATTTCACCCAAAGTTTTAACTGCCAGAAGACATGGAGTTTTGCTACATGGGAATAGGATATACTAGAAAACCCATCTCTCTTGGTTTTTATATTTCCAGGGCAGGGACCTCCAGGCCTCCAGGGCTCAGCTCCTTACATGCTGAACAGAGAAGCAGTGAGCAAGTCATCTAGCAGCTGAGTGAGACAGCCTGGCTTCTGTTTGTCGATGGGTAGAATGAATGGTGGCTGGAAGGACTTCGGCTGGGTTCTCTTTCCTTGTCTTGCTGTGATGGGTCAGCAAGAGGCGCTGGGTAGTGATGACAGCTCCAGAGAGCCTGGCTGTCCCTCAGTTGGCCTGCCCCAGCTTCTAGGACCAGATGTGAGGAGGAGGTCCAGAGGAGGGACAGAGAGGGTAGGTGAATCAGTTACCTGACCAGAAGCAGCCTATGGAAGGAAAGGATTTATTTAGCTTGGAGCTTGGAGGGACAGCATGACAGACAGTTGGGCATCACATCTTGTCACCTCAGCTGGGAAGAAGCAGCAAAAGTGAGCTAGCTATGAACACCCGGTGGGGCTGGGCTGATTAACCTCAAGGTCAGCCCCCAGTGAGG
Organism: Zapus hudsonius; assembly: GCA_004024765.1. Lineage (NCBI taxonomy): Eukaryota > Metazoa > Chordata > Mammalia > Rodentia > Dipodidae > Zapus > Zapus hudsonius. The sequence goes on from PVHP010002578.1 coordinate 28,777, forward strand.
CAACAAAGCTGCATTTCCAAAGGTTCCACCACTTGCCCAAGTTGTCACCAGCGAGGGACCAAGTATTCAAAACATGAATCCATGGGAGCATTTCATTCAAGGCACCCCAGTACAGAAAACTTTAAGTCATGTAGCAAGGTCATGTTCATTCTCCAGTTTTATCCATAAGGACACTGTGGTCTCCTGCTGGGCTCCTGTGTTCATTTCTCATCATGGCTCCAAGTCCAATGATGAAGAGGCAGGAATAGTTTTAGGAACCTTCTAGACTATCAAGAGATGGGCAGAGCCTAGCATGTGGTGGAACTTGGCTGACAAATGGCTGGAGGGATAAGACCAAGTGTCTGCAAGACCCACAACACCCCAAGGGTGTAGACCTGCCTTTCCTACCTACCTCTTGGAACTTCTTGGCATGCTGTTGGCCAATAGCAGCCTTTATTTTCCCTTTGGTTAAGTGCTGAGATTATACCCACATCACAACATTATTCTGAGAATGAAAAGAACGTGCGGCTCGGCAGAGTGCCAGGCATTGAGATTTCACTCGGGGCGCTCTGCTCTTTTCTCTTACCATCACCATCTGCGGCCACAAAGGAATTGTTTTATTTGCTCATTGTTTCTCTCTCCCTTCCAGCTGTCAACTCTATGACTGGCTGTTCTGTTTGGTCCTCCCAAAAAAAGAAAAAAGAAAAAGAAAAAGAAAAGACAGAGACCAACCAAAGAACTTGCCACATTAAAAAAAATGATGAGTAAATTTTGAATGAATGAGTCAGGGAGTTATTATTTAACATTGTAAAAATTGCCTTAATTGCTAATTATGTTTATACTGACAACTGCGTGTATGATTATGTAAGGAATGCCTCCAACATCCAAAGGAGATACACACTAGACCCAGCTACCTGCTTCTAGCCATTAGCCTTTGTCCCCTCCACGCCAGGGGATAGAGAAGCCTCATGGTGGGTGTAAGCGATAATTCTCCTCTGCCTTGGTGGGAAACAGCAGAAACTGCATGGACCCTCTCTGAGTCTGTGATGAGCCTCGAAGGATGAGAGCTGAGGCTAACAGTGTGCAAGGCTCTAACAAATGATATCTTTATCTGATAGGAGGGGCGTGGGGGTCTCGGGAGAAATCTTGGTGAAGTGTTTGCATCAGAAGTGTTTATTGCTAAAGCTTCAAAGAAAGTTCTGAGTATCTATTATAGGTTGTAAGCCAGCATGGGCTCCTCCTTGTCTGTCCAATGTCAGTCATTTAGAGACACTAAATGTTTGTGCCACCTGACAGAAGGGACAGAAGGTCTCATATGAGCTCTGCCA
>PVHP010002578.1:30183-88237 GCA_004024765.1 Zapus hudsonius
AGGAAGGAAGGAAGGAAGGAAGGAAGGAAGGAAGGAAGGAAGGAAGGAAGGAAGGAAGGAAGGAAGGAAGGAAGGAAGGAAGGAAGGAAGGAGAAAACTCAGTAAGTAAACTGAATAAGACATTGATACAATGCAATCTTTAACAAAAAAGAAAAATTCAAGACTAATGAGAGAGAAACTCCACAATTTACCATGTGTCAAAAGTCAAAATGAAGACAGAATTGGAGAGCATCAGGATTAGGCGAGGGGGTAACATGAGTCCCCTTTCTGTTATGATCACGAATACCTGAGAGGATCCCCTTCAACACAGGAAAGGTGTATGCTTGGCTCACACTTTTGGAGGTCTCAGCCCACAGTCACTTGACCCCATTGCTTGTGGTCACGTCTTAGCTGCTCACCTCACCAGACTGGAAGCAAAGACAGGCAGGGAGAGGTGGTTCTACAACCTCCTTCCAGGGCATCTCTGGACTGACAGAACCTCTCTCAAAGGCCCTCTCTGTAGCAAGTTCCACCACCTTCCAACAGCACCACCCTGTGGACCAAGCCTTTAACAAAGAGCATTCAAAACCCCAAACTAGAACGACTGAGATACAGAAGAAATTTACAGTTCTGTTTCAAAAGGTGACAAAAGTAAAAGGTTTTGTATTTAGAAAAAAACACACAAAAGTCATTGCTAATACATCCTGCTCTAGTGAGATCAACTCTCTGGGGACTCTATAACTGTTATCATTACATTCAGAAAGAGACTTTGCACCAAATCACCAAATAGCTCACTTTGAAAATAGTATAGTTTTACCCCAGATTTCCTTTCCTCTCCTGGCATGGAAGTGCCTGCCATGAATACTGAGCAGGGGGAACGACAACTTCACCTCTCGCTGTTGACGGAGAATGGAAACCACAGGTGCATAGCGATGCATGCTCTGTCTCTTTCCTGCGGGCGCTTACATTTCTCTGAAAAATCAAAAAATGATGAGACAAGACCACTGGCCTTGGGAGCCAGAAAACAGATAGGATAAAATATTAATCACCATCTTTTCCAAATTTTCTGTTACATGTTCTCATTGCTGTGACAAAATGCCTGACAGAAAGCAGTGTGAGAAAGCAATGGGTTATTGTGGCTTACAGTTTTGAGGGCCTACAGTCGATCGTGAGAGGGAAGATGCAGTGGCGAGAACAGGAGGCAGGCTTGTCACATTGCAGACAGAGGCAGGAGGTGGAGGATGATCAGGAAGTGGGGCTAGACTATAAAACCTCAAGGTCTTCCTCCAGTGACCCACTTCCTCTAAGAAGGTGCTGCATCCTTCCCAAACAGCACTACAGGCTGTTGGGGGGAGGGGGTAGCATTTGATATCAAACCACAAGACAGGGAAAATTGAAAATGTAGTCAGCCCACTGGTGGCTTGTTATTTTTTTGGTATGAGGATATACAGCCATATAGTACTGTCTGCCTGTCTTTGGACGGTTAGATATATGCATTCATCAATAGGTTAATATTCCAAAATCTCTTGAATATAGGGAAATTTCTGTTTTTACCATTAGAATGAATCATTGTCAATCAAAAAAAACTTCACAATAAATTAAGCTGGAGATTTGTTGACAGAGATGGGGTTGTGGGCTTGGGCTGTGGGACATGGGTAATGCCATTATAGTCATGCGTGATGATGGTGACATTTTCATCTCCTCTTGACAAGTCTCTTTTTTTTCTGCAGCTTAGCCCAACTGTGTGATCTCCTTTCTAGCACTGATTTCTTATTCCTAACCCTCAAGGTCTTTGTTCCCTATGCCAGGCCAGGCTAGCTGACTACCAATTCCATTTCCCCTTGAGTTTGACAACACCACGACCTGTATTTTCCAGCCATGTTCATGGTCATCACAGTCATGGCGTGTCAACATGAGTCAATTTCACGTGGGTAGAAATGATAGATGCCCAGACACAGCCATACCCCCCTCACCCATGCTTTCTTTCACCTCTTCGCTGTCTCCTGCCTGAAGGAGGAATACTCTCCACAAGACAGCAAGAGCTGTTCCCAGATGTCCACATGGAAGACCACATGTTATTTGATCTTCCATGAAATTGGGAACATCTTCAGTTAGCAGGAAATCAGCAGTCATGGGTTACACTGTGTAGATCGCAGGGTTCCTTTGTCCAGCAGCTCATATTCCCCATCACACTTCCCTTTTGCTCATCCCTGTGGACTTTCCATAGGCCACGAGCGCTGAGCTCCAAGATGCTTCCCATCCAGGCTTCAGTCATCACACGAGCTGTGCCAACTTAAAATGCCCCATGCTTGCTGCTCTGAGTGTGTGAGAGAAACTAGTCCTACCTTTGAACTCTGAAATGATGGGATTCTTTATTTATACATAAAACATGGTTCCATTTCAGAAAGTGAAACATTCTTTACATTTGTTTGTTTATTTCTCAAACACTCAAAGGCCATGTAACCTAATGTTACACTGGTTCTTTTTTTCAGTGACAGGAATAGGGCACACCAGAGAAAAGGGAAGAGCAGATGAAATATAAAATAAATTTGTATTTTTCCTTGTCCTACAGAGAAAAAAATATTCAAATAATCTTGCCCAATGTTTTAATACGCCACATGTCTTAGTTTATATTTACGACTTTGAAGATGCTAACAGAGGGCTAGGAAGATGGCTCAACAATTAAAGGCGCTTGCTTACATGGGTTCAATTCCCCAGCCACCCACATAAGCCAGAGGCAAAAAACAGTGCAAGTGTCTGATGTTCATTTGTGGCAGCAAGAAGCCCTGGTGTACCCCTCCCTCACTACATGCACACACAAATAAATAATTGTTAAAATGAGATGCTAGCAGCTTGAGCCTCATCTCTCCAGGTGTGGTGGTGTACACCTTTGATCCCGGCACTTGGGAGACAAAGGTAGAAGAATCTCTGTGAGTTTGAGACTCACAGACTTCAGTTGGGACTTCAGAGTGAGTTCCAGATCAGCCTGGGCTTGAGCAAGCCACTATCTCAAAAAACAAACAAAAACAAAAAAGAGCCTTGCATCTAGGCCATTCTCTTTTGGAGAAAAGATTGCCTGTTCACCATTCCCTCACTCCTCAATCTCTTTTTTCAGAGGATAAGAATGTCAAGTGGAGTCTGGCACATCCTGGACAGCGTATGTGTCACTTGTTCGTCAGGACAAAGAATAATAATGAAGAAGTGGTTTCTGGTGGTAGAGAAATAGATGAGAAACATCCCGTTTACCAAGGCATATAACTGTTTCCCAAGGACAACCTTCAAACAGTGGCTCACGTCTCACTGCTGCATCCCCTTCCCAGCCCCTCTTCCTTCTTCACTGCCACAACCATAAAATAAATGGACAATGCTTTTTTTCTCAGGTTTTCTATTAAAAGTTTAATTTGCACCACACCCAAATGTGGCTTTTGTTTCCCTCTCTGGAGAAGATTGATGGACCCTCTGTCTCAGAGACAGCACGGGTTGGCTGCTAGGGAAAGACCATCCATTTTCCTCTGTGACAGGAGGCCGGCCACAGTGGCTGTCATCCCGCCAGCTCCCCTTGCTCTGAACATTCAGGACGCTAAAATAAGCTGATGGCACGAAGGCATTGGTTCACTTTCCCAGCACAGCGTTGTAATGGAGAATCCGACTGCTGAAGCGGAATGATGGCTTTTGAAATTACCTTTGTACATATTGAACTGGACTGTTGGTTTATTGGGTTATAGGACAACATCTGGTTTTAGTAAAAGCCATCTTGCCAGAAGGCCCTGGACTCTAGGTTGGTTCATGACTCCTTCATTAAATTCAGAGATGTAAATTTCTCCTTTGCCCTGAAATCCCTAACGTGTGCCTCTACTTGAAATGCCACATGCTTAAATTTGCAAATATCTTTTTGTTTTGGTTTTCTGAGGTAGCCCAGGCTGACCTGGAATTCACTGTGTAGTCTTAAGGTGGCCTTGAGCTCAGAGCAATCCACTTATCTCTGCCTCCCAAGTGCTGAGACACCACACCAGCTACTAATATCTTCTCACATCCAAAACTCAGACTGAAAAATGCTGTTGATGCTGGAACTTAATAATTAATGAAGTGACATTCAGAGAAAAGGATAGCATACTAAGGGCCGTGTTGCAGTCAGCTTTCTAGTTGCTGCACAGAAAGAACCCAAGCAAAAGCAGCTTGTGGACGAATGGATTTATTTGGCTTATGGACTCGAGGGGAGACTCCATCCTGGCAGAGAAAACAATGCCATCAGCAGAGGGGTGGACATCACCTTCGCCACAGCACTGCAAACAGCGGCAGGAAGGTGTGCCAAACACTGGCAAGGGGAAGCTGGCTTATAACCCCCATAAGCCCTCCCCCAACAACACAGCTCCAGCGGGGTTGTAAAACCCAAACTGCCATCAGCTGAAGATCCATTGATCAGAACACATTCATTTGTTTGTGAGGGACACCTGGACCAAACCATGACAGGCAGCTAGCTGGGGACAGGGTGTGTGGAGCCTCTAGTCTAAGCACAGATGTGTGCGATAGGTCTGGGCTTGCAGTGGAGAGACACTGCCCCTTCTAAGAAAGCCCTTACTAACCACCTACTGAGCGCAGACACTTACTCTTGCGCTGTATTCTCCTAAAAAGATCTGTTTTGTGCATGGTATAGAGTCAATTTATTTTGTTTTACTACCTATCTTGTTTTAGGGAAACAGCCCACAGTCACTTAAAATGTGTCCGTCTAGGACACCTACTACTTGTCTTACGTTTTAGTATTCTTACATGTTTCTATCATCATGCTTCCTGACATATGCAAAACACCTACTTGAACAAATTAGTTGCCTCCTATGATCATGGCTTTTTCTTCATGTGTTTATTGCAAGTTTCAGATGGGAAGCGTGGGAAGACGTACGTACCACTGTGAACTGCGTGCAGCCAGGCCTTCATACTACTAAATACTTTCTTTACGTCACTCTCAAGGCCGCTGGCTGAAATGGAAGCATCCCTGCTCTGCAGACGTGAACGTCAACCCTAGATGTTGTATCTCCAGGGTGAGAAGACACTTTAGAAATTCGTCCTGTGTGTGAGTCACTTGGGTGGGACAGAGGCTGGGCACCAGCTGGCTAACTTTGTAGCATGGGTGCTCTGTGCCTGATGTACCTGAGAACTCCTCTCCACAGGGGAGAAGCCCCATTCTGCACAAGTCTGCTTGCCTTGCTGTCCTCACAGCAGGCAGGGTAGCCGGGCTGGATCAGCACACCACTTGGAATGCCTTCCCTGGCAACCTCAGTGAGTGTGGAGAATGACAGCTGGTCCAAGGCAGCCTGAGCTGTAGCACAGGCCAATGTGGCCCCTGCAGCTCCCTCCTAGGACCATGGCAACAGGCTAATCACAGGGACTCGAATCCATGCTGCAATGGTCAGTCTGTCTCTGAGACTTGCCCCACTTCTTTTTCTGGGTTAATCATGAACCTCTCTCTCTGGGATGTTGTTAGCGCTTGCCCCACTGAGTTGATAAGAAGATTCAACTGATTAAAGTGGTTAGAACCCAGTGTAGCATAATGGCTGAGGAAGAGAGTTCAAGGCCAGCCTGGGCTGTACAATGAGTTCAAAGCCAGTCTGAACCATATAATGAGACCCATTATCAAAAGATAAAAGAAAAATCAATTCAATTGAAGTGAAGTGCTTTCTTGCAAGTATGGGAACCTGAGTTGAATCTTCAGAAGCACGTAAATAGATGAGTTGTGGTGATGCATGCCTGTAATCCTAGCATGGGGGAGGCAGAAACAAGGATCCCCGGGGCTTCCTTGATGTCCAGCCAACCTAACCTACTTGGCAAGACCCAGGCCAATGGGAGATCATTGCCTCAGGAAGAAAAGATAGATGGTGTTCCTGAGAATTGACACCCGACATTATCTTCTGGCATCCATAACTGTGTGCACATACATGTACACACACACACACACACGTGTGCATACAAGATAAAGAAAAATTAAAACTCAAGTTAAAATGAATTAACTAGCACAACATTAAAGAGGCACTCTGTGCATGGAATTAAATCAGAAACCCAGTAAGAGAGTGGTGGGCGAAGATAGGGCTGCCACTTAGCTTCTTAGAGGAAGAGAGCTGGTGCCAACGGGTGTGAACTGCAGGAGGAGCTCACTTTGGGGCTTTACCAGCAGACTCCCTTTAAGGATCAGAACAGGCTGGTGGGTGCAGGGAAGTGTTGGCAGGACCTGAGCTGAGGAACAGTAGCCAAACTCTGCCAGCAGTTTGGGGACCACAGGCCCAATGCCCATGAGTCATCTTGTTTGAGATGTTGGAACTTTCCATGGCCCTTGGAATAGGGGGCCCAGCTGCCTGAGCAACTCATGAGAGATTTCCAGCCGATGTTATCAATGGATAACTGCACCATGGGTGTGTGTGTGAGAGAGAGAGAGTGAGTGAGAGAGAGAGAGGAGAGAGAGAGAAACAGAAGTATGGAGATACTTAGGGAAGAAAAGAAGATGATAGAAGGGAAAAAGAAAATTAAGAAAAAAAGCTCAAAAGACAAGTTGAGCACAGGCATTTGGGGACCGAGAGTAGATTATCAGCACTCTAAAGGCCCCCTTCACTGCAGCCAACACTTACCCCTTCCCAGAGATAAATGGGGCTGGGAGCAGCCATGAATCAAGCAAATGGAAACGGCACTGGTGTGGGGGACATGGTTAAGGACACTGTGCTCCAGACACAGGCACTAAAGATGCTGCCAGGAGTTCCTCCATGGGGCCAGTGGGTATTTTATCTTCCAAAAATGTCTCATTAAAGAGAGAAAAAGCAACTTAGACCATTTGCGGGCCTTCCCTCCCATCTCAGGTGGGACATAGGATTAAAACATGAGATGATTATCCAAACAGGTGGTACAGTGAGTTCTTGGAAAGTACTTGGAAAAATTCATCCAGGAAAACAAGGTGCCAAGTCAAGTCAAGATAAAATGTATGTTTACAAAGATGTACACATGTGCACGTATTGTGAAGCTTGAGTCATATGAAACACAACAGGCTTTCTCTACACACACACACACACACACACACACACACACACACACACACACATATATATATATGCTGTAAATATGTCACAAAGAAGCTGTGCATAAACAAAACCTTTTGACTTTCTGGAAAGTCTAGGATAACAGTACCATAGAATAATATCATTTTTCTCCTAAACTTGTCTCTTCTGTTTTAGAACTTTGTGTGTGTGCACCTAGTATGTGTGGTGAGTGTGGTGTGTGCACGTGTGTGCTGACATAGCTCCTGATCCATTTTCCTGCAGCACCCACTGGCTCACCTATGGCAGCCAGAGGAGAATGTCAGGTGACCCCCTGCATCACTCGCCCACCTGTTTTTTCTTGCAATAGTCTCTTGCTGACCCCAGAGCTTGCTGTGGGGGAGTTCCAGTGGTTCTCTGCTCTCTATTTTCACAGGGACTGAGGTTACAGATGCACATGGCCACACTCAGCTGTTTATGTGGGCTTTGGAGATTCAAACTCGGGCAGTCTCGGGCCCCTCATGCTGTGTAGGAAGTATGCTTAACCTGAACTATCTCTGTAGCTCTTGATGTGTGTGTGTGTGTGTGTGTGTGTGTGTGTGTGTGTGTATGTGTGTGTGTGCGCGCAGATGTTTACAGTGCATGCCACTGTGCACATCTGGAGGTCAGAGGGCAACTTTCAGGCTTGTCCTCACCACTCTCCCCCAGTCAAAGCAGGGTTCCTCTCCATCTCACTCTTCTAGGAATCCTCCTGTCTCTGCCCCCCATCTTGTCTCAGAGTGTGAAGAATGCAGAAGCCTGCCATGGCTTCTGGCATTTATATGAGGTCTGGGCATCAAATTCCAGTACTCAGCCTTGAGCAGCAAGTGCTTTATTAAGTGAGTCATCTCCCCAGCCTCTAAATTTGTTTCTTCTTATTATTTTTTTTTCATACTAGGAAGAGCTTCCCCCTACTCATCATGAAAGAAATACATGCTTGTGGTACAAATTCATAAACAAAAAAAAGAAGATAAAAATCCATGACCTCACCACCGAGAGCCCCTCTGAGGGCTTAATATTTCTGAGTCTTGCTCCTAGGCTTTGGTTTTCTTTTTATTTATCAATTTGATACGGGCATGTTTCCATGCCCATAAGCATAGATCTACCTAATTGTGTTTAATGGCTCCAGAGTATTCCACTCTAGGGATGAGCCTATTCATTTACCCAGTCAAGTAGTATTGGATTTTCATTTGCTTTTCAACTTTTCACTGTGATGAGCAAGAGATAAGTTTTAAGATCGTACAAAAACAAGTCTATGTAGGGCAGTCATGCATCAAAGAAAAGTTAAACAGCATTTAAATGCCAGCCAGTGCAGTTAGGGAGATGACTTAATGGCTAAAGGTACCTGCTTACAAAGACTTCTGACCTGGGTTCAATTCCCAAATCACATACGGAAGCTGCACTCAAAAAGTGGAGCTGTCTGGTATTTGCTTGCTGTGGCAAGAGGCCCTGGCATGCTCACGTACATGCACGTGCTCATGTGTGTGAGCACACACACACACACACACACACACACACACACACACACACACACACAAATAAAAAAATCTTTTAAATCCCAGCCAGTTTCATGTGTAGCGCAAATGAAATGAGGCAGTGATGGGGAACTCCGCACCATTGACGGGCCAGAGTCCAGCTTTCCAATAGGGCCAAGCAGAAGGAAGAAGCAGGTGGAATTTATAATCTGTCCTACCACCATGCCCGTGGTCTCTTAATTCTGACTTAAGTGGGAGTCAAGTGAGGCAGCGGTGCAGAAGAAGAAAAGCAATTCTGCACCTTGAATTTCACAAATGCACATCAAAATTACTGGGGGGAGGGTTGAGGAGATGGCTCAGTGGTTAAAAGCACTTACTGTGCAAAAAGCCAAACACAAGTATTACGCAAGTCTGTAATCCCAATGTGCCTATGGCAATGGGAGACGGGGTCAGGAGAATCCCAGAGCTCCCCAGCCAGCTAATCTGATGTTCTCAGTGGCAAAACAAGAGAGACCCTATCTCAAACAAGGTGGAAAGCAAGGACTGAAACCAACCACAAGGTCAACCTCTGACCTCCACATACATGCCATGTATGGATGTGCCCATACACACACACACACACATATATACCATACATGCACGTATGCATACACACAAACAATTAACAAAATAAAATTATATTGTGTATGCATATTGGGGGCTGGAGAGATGGCTCAGCTGTTAAGGTACTTTCCTACAAAGCCTACCAATCTGGGTTCAATGCCCCAGTACCCACAGAAAAACAGATGCACAAAGTGAAGCATATATCTGGAATTTGTTTGCAGCTGGGTCTCTTCTATCTCTCTAAATAAATAAATAAAAATTAATATATAGAGGGGGAAAAGTGCACATGTGCTGGACAGGTAGAGGCTTTTATCCCTTGGCCATTACTCTCTATCCTGTAAGGTGTAGCTACTTTCACATTGTAGTAGGTGTTAGGAGTGGACTTAAAGTGGACGGAAGGACCATGCCATCTTACACAAAAGATCTGATAGTACTCAGGACTTTGGCGCCTTTGGGTATCCTGAAACCCATCTCCCCCAGACACATGAAGGACAACCATGATTATAAGCCTTGATCTCTAAATATGCTTGTCCTAGAAGCTCTCTAGAAGCTTCCAGTGTGACAGACTTTCCTGCCGCCCTGGTAGAAGGCCTCTTGCTATAATCACTGTCACTTTCTCTTATCCAGTGCCCAGAATCCTCTGAAGGACTCTGATGCCACCACCTGCCACCAACACGCTTCGGGCAGCTGGGGCTCTGCCTGCGGGGTAGTTGTCATCCGACAGAAGAGAAACCACACAATTCAATATGGTCTTTCAATCTGCTATCAGTTCTGAGAGAGGAGAGCGGATGGCGGGCCACATGAAATGAGGTCATTGAGATGGGCACTTGAAGGGATGACATTTAAACCGAGACCTGAGGACGAGGAGGGAAGCTGTCTGTGTGGTATGAATAGAATAGAGCTCTCCACACACAGGGATCATGTGTGCGATGGCCCGAGGTGGGACACCACCTAAGTGAAGGGGAGGGGACAGGAAGGAGGGTGGCAGGAGATGAGGTCAGCCATAGTGTGCCCAGAAGGACTTTCGGATTTAGACACTGAACGTCTCATATCCTTGATGCCTCCAAATGCTGGAAACCTGTTGGTAGCACCATGCCTGTTCTATGCACCAAACACAGCGGTGGAAGGGCTGCCTAGGTAATATTTGCATTTTCTTATTTCCAGATCTCGGTTGGTTCTTTTCTAAGCTCCTCTTCCTTGACCTCTTGTCAGGGACATCTCAGCAACTACTATCCAACCCTGTCCTTCACTTCCAGTCTCTGCCATCTGGGTCATTCTCCATGGCTCACAGAGTTCCAGGAGGTTTCCACTTTGGCTTGGAATGAAATCCAGAGTCCTCCAAATTCATCAGTAGATCTTCTGATCTCTGCTCAGATTCTGTCCTCCCTGCTCAGCCACTCCAATTCACTGAAGGGTGACATGGCCTCCTGACTCAGGGACCTGGGAACTGCCCATTCCTCCTATTATCTCCCTTTGGCTCGTTAATTCCTTTATTTCCTTGCCCACTCTAAATAGTGGGGCATGCTCACCCCAATTGCTGGACCTCTCTTCAACCTCGTGCTCTGTCTTCTTTCTCTCCACAGGGCAGAACTCAACTCAGGACATATTTAACTTGTTACACTGGTGACACCTCTCTTTCCCAATGCAGGCTTAATGCCTAGAATTCAGTAGAAACTTTGGTAAGTAGAGGTGAAATGAATGACTGGATAAGAGAAGGACTTCTGTCCTGATTTTCAGGATGTATTATTCGCATATCTCCCTGATGATATCAATAATAATCCTTATTTAAAATCCTGTTCCAAATTCTCTATGAACAACTTTCTCAGATATAATAAGTTCTTACAGTTCACTCAGCCAGTGATTCTATCATTTCTGTCTCATTTTGTTGGTGCTTCTCAAATATCTTATATTTTTCTCTTGAGTCATTTGTATAATTGAGACGCCTGACTTACAACGTTCTGGTTGTTGATGTGGTCTAGTTTGGCCAAGGCTACCTGTCCCTCCATCCTGCCCTCCCCAGGTTTTTGGGACAGAGAGGGAGCTATCAAACACACAGGAGGAAAGTGAGGTATAGGAGGTTCCCCCCCCCTCAGAAGGTCAGGGACGACAACTGACAAGAAATAGAAGTAATCTCCTGCCTCAGGAAGAGTAAACGTGTCAATATTGATGACTAGGGAGCAAGCTCATCATTGTATTAGAAATATGCAGTAATTAAAAAGTCAGGTTGAAAGGTACTTATCCAATGAGACTCTACAAGTGCTTTCATGCACATTTTATTTCTAGTAGATCTTTTTCATTTAAACATTTTTAGTTGGTAAACAGAGACTTAGGTATAATTCATTCTGACATTTTCAAATATCATTTGCTTTAGCTGATTTTTATCACCCCTTCTCTCCCCAAACCCCCTCTCCCTCCATTTCTCTCTCCTTCTGTTTATGTGTCTCGTGCATCTTTTTGCCCCCTTCCCTCAGCCTCCTTGCTGTTTCTCTCTTTATATCCACTCCTGGTTACCATGCTAGCTTTATAGGTTTTACCCACAATGGTCCCTTATATATACATACTTACAAATAGACATTTTATTTCTTTAATATTTTTTTAATTTGTGAGCAGAGAGGTGGGGAAGTGAGTATGCGCATGCCAGGGCCTCTTGCCACTGCAAACAAACACTGAATGCATGTGCCACTTTGTGCATCTGGCTTTACATGGCTCCTGGGGAATTGAACCCAGGCCAGCAGGCTTTGCAAGCGAGTGCCATTAGCCACTGAGACAATAGTTTTCTATAAGAATTTGTTGAGCTTTCCTTAAACAATTGACCTCATTGGCCAAATCACACAGCAGCTGTATCCAGAGCCTGATGTCACTGTGATCTGTTTGAAATGAGATGTTTTAGCAAAACCTGGAGAGAGGTTGGCTGGAGATAAGCAATGTCCTATAGGAGACCGAGCAAGCAGGTTCAAGCAGGTTTACCAACCCTAAGTCTCTATGTTTCATGTCAAGATCACACTATCCTCTGGAATGGTCTCTCTAGGAATGCCTGAGCACTCTGTAGTTCCCCCCTCAGCAGCTCTGACTGAACCTCACTGCTCTGCTCAATCTCCTCCCCCCATGCTTCTCTCACTCTCCCTGGCTTGTCTTCCTTTCACTCTGCAGACCTAAAAGAGGGTATTGCACCACAAGTGAGCATGCAGAGCCCTCACAAAATAGCAGTCCTTTTACAGAAACTTGTCTTCTTTAAAATGAAACTATGCTCATTTATGGGCAGCTATCCCAAGCACTCACAGGAGAGGATGGAACTGGGGACCCAGAAAACAATGCCCAGAGGCCCAGCTTGACTGAACATGGTCCACCGAGGAAGCCTGATGGAGAGGACTGAACTGAGTATCAGCCTGGGGACGAGAGAAAGTCCTGGAGGATTTGACAGTTCACAATGGCTGCCAAGGCAGACGCTGGCGGCGGCTGGAAAGGTGCCAACCAAAGGCTGGATCTTGGGAGAGACTTGACTGGTCCCTCCTGGGGTGGCAGTGTGACTCTGTCTGGGGACAGCAGCTGCCAGTGCACCTTGCCATAAATCTTCACTTCACTTGTTTGTGGGCCTCTCACATGGTCACTCAAGTACCCAATTCCACCGAAGCTGGTGAAGAGGCCCTAACGATGATCTGAAATGTCAAGTGCTCCTCCATCCTAAGAATATGCATCTGGAATCTCTCCCAGATGACAGGAGGCACGCTTCCCTTTGATTCCGAGTCGGAAGGATGACAGAGTGGAGGCAGTGATGAGGACGAAAAGAAAGTCAAAGGCCAGGTGAGCACTTCCTCATCACAGACAGAAACACGTGATTGAAACGGGACAACTAAGTCCCGAGGTCGTGTCTGAAATTAACCAAAGAATTGGCAACTCAGACTAGAGAATGAGTTTTATACAGCGTCACACTTTATTCCTACATTCCAGGGATAGAAAGGAGATAAAGCAGACCAAGGAGAATATCAGAGCGCCAAGTGGTCCAGGCACACGTGTGTGGTGACCATTAGAGAAAACAGAAAAGATACTTTCAAAAAGAGATTAAAAGGTAAAAATGAGAATGAAATCCGTGATTAGATAGATAGAAAGGGATTCTCCCTCACTCTGGTAAATTTCACCAGAGTGAGAAATATCAGTTTACCTGAACGGAGACCCGGGCACATTGCGGTCCAAGGACAAGACTAGAATTTTCCCTCTGGAGGTGGGCACTCACCTGTGCCAGAGGACCCAGCCAATAAGCCTAGACTCAGAGGGAGAGAGATCTGCCCATACCTGGACAGAGCTGAGATAGGTTTGGCAAATTTGTGACATAAGATCCTAGTGGACTGTCCCCCTGACTGTCTACTTACCTGACTGTATCCCACATGATGTTGCTGAGCACCAGAAACTGTGAGCCACTGTCAGCAAATGACAAGAACACAGCCACCTGCTTGGCCACTCCTGCATGCTGACAGTACCTTCTCTTACAGGCCTTCAGGTCCAGTACCCAAGGCTATTTCTTGTTGGGGTCAAGGGAAACAGCATACTGGCCTTCAACAGCCATCATCTTAACTCCATTAAGTAAAAAGAAATATGCTGCTATTGAACCATGTTGCATTTGTTCACGTTGTGACCTTATGAGCAAGGATGGATTCATCTGTCTGTTGTTTAAAAAATTGTATTTATTTGCAAGGGGAGAGAGAGAGAGAGAGAGAGAGAGAGAGAGAGAATGGGTACTTCAGGGCCTCTTGCCACTGCAAATATACTCCAGATGCATGTGCCACTTTGTGCATCTGGATCTCTGTGAGTAGTGAGGACTCAAACCCTGGCCAGCAGGCTTTGCAAACAGGTACCTTTAATCACTGAGCCATCCTTGGGGAGAACATCTCCAAGAATATAGTCATTACCTATGGCACCATATGAAAGCGCCAGAAGCTGGGTAGCTTAGTGCAATGGTGACCATGGAGAATCTCACAAAGCTGGAGACAAAAACGCAGCCAAGCTGGCAGTGACATTGACATGAATTCTTGAGGGAAGGATGTGCCCAGCCCCCACCCCCAGGGCCCATTTCAACAACCTCTTTCCAGCTTCATTGCCTCTATAAAGACAGGGTTGTGGGGTTAAGACTTCAAAATATTTTTTAAATATTTTATTTATTCATTTTTTAAGCAGAGAGAGAGAGAAAGAGAGAGAGAGAGAGAGAGAGAGAGAGAGAGAGAGAGAGAGCGCACCAGGGCCACCACCTTGTGGGTCTGGCTTACGTGGGTACTGGGGAATTGAACCAGGGGCCTTAGACACTGGAGGCAAGTGCCTTAACCACTGAGCCATCTCTCCAGCCCAAGACTTCAAAATACTTTTGAGGGGGGGTTATAACAAAGGAATTACTTCCTGATGATGAGAGAGTCCCTGGAGGGCACCTGTTTTAGAAGTTTTTTCTGCACCATTGTGGGGGTCTGCACGGGCATGTCTGGGGTTCTGCAAACATGACTTCAGGTTCCATTGGAAAACATATTTAAAGACATTACATATGCTACCATGTCCTACAGAGTTGATGTGAGCACCAGCACACAGTCTCCTTGTCACTTTAACTCGTTTGAGTTGGATTTCGGTTCCAGGCATCATGAGGGAATGCCATCCTTGCTACCTGGTGCCATCCGTGTGTCCCTCTGTATAAATAACTCCAGGGTCAGGAGGGGACTCTACTTCAGCAGAGCAATCTAATCTTGGGATTAAACTTCCAGAACCTACTAGCATATTCTGATGGCTCTTAATTTAGAAGGGTTCAGTTTGTGATTTTTCTGACTTTATAATGGTGCAACACCATACCCACACCGTCCCAAAATAGTCAGTAAATGACAGGAGATAATCCACACTTTATATAAAATAGGGGTTGTGCTTGATAATTCTGTCCAACTGTAGGGTGATGTTCAGTGTTCTGAGCACACTGGAGGGAAAGGAGGTATCACACACTGGATTCTATTTTCAGTTTCCCTTGTGCTTACTGAGACATAATCCATCATAAATTGATGAGCATCTTCCCAATTTTCCAAGCTGTGGGGGAGGTCTCTCCCACCACCTGGAATTGCTCACAAGAGGAAAAATCCAGGGACATTCACGGTGGCAACTTGGATCAGGAATTTTTATATATTGAACATACAATAGTGAACATACAATTGGGATGAGCCTCATTGCCAAGTTCAAATTCATATGCAGGACCTTGATTGGTTGGTGGGACCCAGAGGAGAGCGCAGATTCAGAAAGGGCCTCCCCATGAAGGAAAGAGACCATGGAAAGTTAAGGAGAACGAATCAGGAAGCTGCTCCATTATCGCTACCTTGAATCAGACTGAAGTCCTCTACCAGTCTCACCAGGGCAGGGTGGCATCTATATTCCTTTGGGCCTTGGTTCTTAATTGGCTACATGCGAAGAAAAGTTCCCTTGCTTCTAATCCATGTCAGTGACAAACACCTGGATCCCCAGAGCTGGGGAAGTAGAGGCAGGTGGATCCCTCCAGCTCACTGGCAATTGGTCTAGTATAACTGGTGAGCTCCGGAGCAATGAGAGACCCTGTCTGAAAAAGATGGTGGATGTGAGGATGATATATATTATCCTCCAGTGTGCACACACACACACACACACACACACACACACACACACACACACGCACACAAGTTCCTTCTACTTAAATCAGAGCAGATTCTGTTGCCTGATACTAAGGATTGTGATTGATAGACTATACCTCTGAATAACTATGGGCTGAGTTTCAAGTCAGATATGATTTCAAATGCCAGCCCTACATGGCTAATTCTCATACTGTGCAATAAAACATCAGGAGACAACGGTATAAAACAATGCCATTTATTATTTCTCACTGGTCTACAGAGTGACTGGTGGTGTTTTCCTCATGTATGGTCACTACAGAAGGTCTGAGAGGAGCTCAGCAGGGGTGACTCTCCCCTGCTCCATATGACCTCTCATTGACCAGCCAGCTTAGCCAAGGCTAGCCCTCACAGCAGTCAGGCTTTCCAAAAGGCACACAGACACAGACAAGCCATTTTGTCTAGGTTCTGAATGCGACATTCTTTTAGCCAAAGGAATTTTCAGGCAGGTTTAGAATCATGAGGTAGGGAAATGGGTTCTATCTCGTAATGAAGAAGGCTTCAAAGCCATATGCAAAGGAAAATACTAACAATCTGTGGCCACTCTCACAATCAATCTGGCAGAGTGTCTTCTTGGGTACCTCAAAAAGTCACTGGGGGCCGGGCGTGGTGGCACATGCCTTTAATCCCAGTACTTGGGAGGCAGAGATAGGAGGATCAGGTATGGTCCTTGCCTTCCACCTTGTTTCAGACTGGGTTTGCCCACCACTGCGTTCACCAGGTTAGCTGGCCTATGAGCTTCTGGCCAATTCTCCTGACTCAGACTCCCTTCTCACTAGAGGCTTGTTAGGATTACAGAACTCTCCAGCTTTCTGGGTTCTGGGGGTTTGAAGTCAGGTACGCATACTTGCATGGTAAATGCTTTAGCACTGAGCCCTCGGCTTCTTTTAGGTGGGATTTACTGAGGCAAGGGAGTGAATGAACATAGCACATGATGCCAGCTGGCTCTCCTCTTGGCATCTGATTTAAAAGATGACCCTCAGCAAGGCTGTGACTCAACTTACCTTGATGCTTTATGGGGACAGTTTGAGTCTAATGTAAACAGGAAAACCCATGAGCTCTGCATAAGAACCGCAGTTCAAGGGCAAGTTATTTTAAGATTTATAATTGCATAGCATCCATTCAACTCTCTATTATCTGACTAATGGACAGGAGCCACAGCATAAAAATAATACCAAATATCCAATACGTTTTAAAAGTCTGGTATTGAATTCCATTATGGTAACAAAAAAAGATATTGACAATGAAATTACCTTTATAATTATGTCACATGCCCACTAGCATTAATTTATATTTCCTGAGTGTCCCCAAGGAAGGAACATGTTGCCCAGAGTAGATCCATGGATAAAACCAGGGCTATAGCCATACAGTGCCTGCAGAGCTGCGTCCCACCTCCCCACTGCCCTGGGTCTGTCTGCACCCTTCCCAGACAGGCCAGTTCCTCTAGCCTGCCTTCCTTGGTGTACCCTCTGGTCCATACACATACAAGAAAGGAGTGAAACCCTGTGTGGACATCCATAGGCAAAGGATTCAAGCATGCTCTGCTCCTGAGGGGCCAGTTGGAATGCTCAGATTCCCTAAATTAAATGCAAATTTCTAGAATAAGTAATTGGTGGAGATCTTCTCCAACATCTCGGGGGATCTATTTTCAGTTACCTCATGGGGTATTACTAAGCACACACAGATAAATTAAAATACAAATATATGCAGTAAAGCGTGAGAGGAGCTCTCTTCCACACATGAACACACATACGAGCTCAGCTTACATGTGACAGAAAGTCTTCGGATCTTATCTGACTTATGTGATATGTACACCTTTAAGGCAATTATGGAAACTCATTATTAACTATTTACTTTTATGTTGTGTCCATCTCTCCTGTGACAATAGAGGCTCCCCAAGGCAAAGATCCTTTCTTCCCTTTTTTTCCCTTTGGTTTTCCCAAAATCTCCACAGTGTCTGGGACACAGAGCACAAGGGGGGATGGGTGAGTGAGGACACAACAAAGATGTGTCTCAAGGATCCATTATGATCAACTGTGGACTTGAAAGAAAAAGGACCCTGCAATGGGGGACATTTCATCACCAGTTCAGATAGGAACCAACCGTGGGGCTGAAGCAGGGCTTGTCCACCTCAACACTCCGCTGGGTGGGGTTGTCCTGTGTATGGCGGGAATTTAACAGCATCCTTGAGAGCCACAACCAAACATCTACTCCCTCCACACAGGGCACCAGCAGAAGACCAAGACACCATTCCACTCAAGTCTAGCTTAACATCAAGTCGGTGAGTTTATGGGGGGGGGGCAAGGGTGACTCAAAGGCAGCTGCATCACTGAAAAGCCCACCCCAACATAGATGATGCTCCTGGAAGCTCACTCAGATGGTTGGCGACTCTCTAGACCTCATCAGTTCTTGTCCCTTACAGACCTTGAAGTACCTAGACACAAGCCTGAGAGAGGAACAGCATCACAGTTTTAGGACTCACCCTCCATTTCTTCTGAATGTTTAGGGCGATGACAGAAATGCTCTGAAGTTGATGGAATGCCATTTCTGCTTGGTGATGCCTGCAGCTTACATTTTAATTATTTTTAAAAAAATAACCTTAGGGCTGTGGAGATGACTCAGGGAATTGAGCACTCATCCCGCAAGGTAGAACACATGGGTTCGAGCCCCAGATCCCACATAAAAAAAGCTTCTGTCATCTCAGCACACGGATGCTGATGGTGAGATAGGAAGCAGAGACAGAGAATTTTCTGGAAGCTTGTAATGTGGCAGGCACAACCAAGAAGAGCCACTGAGTGAGAAACCCTGTCCCAGATGAGGTAGAAAGGTAGACCAGAAGGTTGACATCCATGGTGCACACCTGCACAAACACAAACACACACACACACACACACACACACACACACACACACACAGTAATATAAAAAACAAAGTTGCCGTGGAAGAAAGGAGAGATGAGCTTGAAGCCTCAGCCCCCCCTGGTTTTCCATCTTTGCCCCTGAGAACAGAAGCTAAGCCCTGCTTTTCCCACTGAAGAGGGGCTCTGGGGGGTGCTGGAGCTCACGGCTGCTGGAGGGGACCAGCTCAGCTCACACTCTTTCCAATAACTGGTTTATCTTTGGAGCTTTGTAGTTAGCTGAGCTAAGTTCTTCAGTATCCATTTAAGCACTTCTTTCTCCTGTGACCTTTAAGAGATATTAACCCAACAGGGCCGCAGACTCAAGCATACCCCCCAGGCTTAAGTGGGGCGAGAGGAGGCTGAAAGCTCCCCCTGCTTGCTCTGGTCCTAATGTCAGAGTTCCCATCTTGCTTGCAAGCCCAGTGAGGGAGTTTAGTCTTTTCTCTGTGACAACATTGTATTTCAGAAGGTAGTAAGGAAAGGGACACATAAAGCACTCTTCACGGCTGTCACCAGGGTCTGTGCCTTTCTTAGGTCGGGTAACTTCTCAGTTTGGAAAAAACAAAGGTAAGACACTCTCCCCTAGGGACTGCCAACAGGGTCGTGTACATGGGCATGATACTGGAGCTCAGCTAGCTTCATGAGTAAAAACCACAGGGTCCTATCTGACATTGATGTAAAACCAGACCTGGAGTGATGAAAAGTGCTAGAAACAGGGATTGAAAGTTGCCTCTGTGATGTGCATGGCCTGTCTGGGTCCCAAGGTCTCCTTCCTACAGGGGATGGTGGCTGGCAGGGGTAAACATCCTGATCTCGGGCCGGAGGCCACAGTTTCCTGATCCAAACTCGTCTTTGCCCATCTGAGGCTGGTGTATATAGTAAGTGTCCAGACAGCTTGACTAGCTTATCTGTTCTTGTTAGCTCGACCTGATTTTGTGGCAACAAAGCAATCAGAGAGTCTAACCCACTGGGAACGTTTGCCAGAACATTTTTTCAAAAAGAAAGAAGAAAAGCAGCCCCACCCAAACCATATTCCACCCTGGGTGCTGGCAGGTCCCCGGCTTCCTTCCCCATCACCAGGCTGGCCTCCTGCTCATCGTCCCACCTTCTGCTGTGGGTCACTCTTGCTTGGCAAGGGACTTCCAGGGCTCTGGCAAACAGCAGAAAGGAAGACAGATGAAAAGAGGGAAGCAAAGGGGAAGGAGGGAAGTGGAACAGTGGAATGAAAGAGAAGGCTGGGGAGGGGAGAAGAAAGTAGAGAAGGAGAAAATAAGAGGGAAGGAGGAATGTCGGGTGGGGAAGGGGAAGAGAAGGAAGGATGGGGACAAAGGAAAGACAGACAAAAAGAGGAAGGAAGTCAGGCCTGGAGAGATGGCTCAGAGGCATGAGCGGCTGAGTTTGGATGCCCAGAACTCATGTAAAATGCTGGCGATGGTGACGCATGACTTTAACCCCAGTGCTAGGGAGGAGGAGATGGGAAATAGGTCCCTAGGGTGTGCTGGATAGCTAGTCTGGCCCAGTTGGTGAGATCTGGGTTCAGAGAGAAATATGTTGTCTCAAAATTGGTGGCTCAAGCCTTTACTCTCAACTGTTGGGAGGCAGAGATAGGAAGATCACCATGAGTTCAAGGCCACACTGAGACTCCATAGTGAATTCCAGATCAGCCTGGACTAGAGCGAGACCCTACCTTGAAAAACCAAAAGAAATAAAATAAAATAAATAAGGTGGTGAGTGATTGAGGAAGACGTCTAGGGTCAACCTCTGGCCTCCACACACATGCACACACACGTCACAGAACTGTTCCCACACACATATGATCATGCCTACGCACTGCATTCACACACACACAAAAGAAAAAGAAAGAAAAGAAAAGATCAGGGCAAAAGAAGAACCCGAAGGCACATAGGATTCCCTTGCTTCCCCGCCTCAAGCACTGCCTTGCTTGGAGAGACATCAGCAGATGGTTGACTTTGACTGGTAAAGGTTTATTTCCTTCATCCCTTGACATGGACTTGCAGGAAGAGAATGAGTTCAAGAAACACCCTGCTGGGGTATTGCAACGTGGGCTCTTGCTTGGCCAATATATCCAGGGACCAAAAGAGGGAACTCCCAAAGTACAGTGAAGGTTCCTTCCTTAGAACCTGGTCTTCCAGAAGAGGCGCTTACTTTGAACAGAGCCATCTTCCTGTTTCCCATGCATGGCTGCTTCGTTAGTAAATAATGATCCCAGGCCTCTGGGGGGAGGAAGAGAGAGCTGCCAATAGGAGATTTAATTTACTACAATCAACCCCTCTTAGCATGCAGAGTCACACAGTCCGAGGAAAAGAATTCATCCCTCCCAGAAAGAACTGCCTCTTTGGTGTTATGAATCTAATCGCTTATGAGGCTGAGTTGGCATTTTGGGTTTCCACAGAGCTCTCAGGAATAAAAGCTACTAGATCAGGTTTCAAATGCTATCTGAATGAGGTCCTTCATTGAACTGGGGGAGCCTGCAGACTGAAGAGGCCCCCAAATGCAAATAGCCCCTTTCAGGCACCCCCATGCTGGAAACATCTAGGGAGTGAATAAATTCCCTCCAGCCTCCTAGACTGTCCCTGTGAGATGCCACCTTCTCTAGGGAGGGTTGTCAGGCCTGCCGATCATCGCTGGCACCCCTGTTATACTTGGGAGATGTGCCTGCTCTGTGCACACTGTTTTATAATCCCCAGAGGTGGAATTTCATAGCACAGCAATGCACTTGCCTTTGACATTCTCCTAAGCAGGATTTATTGCTTCCAAGACGGATGTGACTTGAATTGATTATGCCTTGTAAGCACTCACTCTCGGAGCAGCCCCTGGGCTCTCTGGAAGACTTTTTTTTTTTTTTTGTCTCACTTCATTCAATGTATAAGCTGATGTCAGAGTATTTTATCATAATCTAATACTATTAGGAGCCCATTGGGTAAAAGAGCTATTTATGCCCACTAAGTTAAAGGATGGGGCCACTACTCACAAAGAGGTTATATCCCGCAACACGCAAATTTACAGGACCATCCATTAGCATCGTAAAATGCAGAGCCAAAGGAAGGAGGTGCCCATAGGTTATATACATTTTATCGACTTCCTGCTACTGATGAACTTGGAATCTGAAAGAAGTACATTCGTTGGTCTTTGGAAGTAAGGTAAGAAATAACGTTTTAAAATATATGGAAAATAACTGAATTCCTCTTGAAAAATTCAGTAAAGCTTCTCATGGAAAATAATGTATTCCTAGACATCTACTACAAAACTAAAAGCTACATAGCACCCCAGCCATCCCAAAAATGTTGAAAATAGAGCTGCCAGCTGACCCAGCTATTCCTCTACTGGGCATCTACCCTAACGCCTCCTCTCTTCAATACAGAGACATCCTCTCAACTATGTCTATAGCAGCTCAATTCACAATAGCTAAGAATTGGTATCAATCCAGATGCCCATCATTGGACAAATGGATAATGAAGATGTGGTACATATACACAATGGAATTCTACTTGGCACTAATGAAAAATGACATAATGAAATTTGCAACAAAATGGATGGACTTAGAACAGATCATACTCAGCAAACTCACACAAGCACAGAAAGACAAATGCCACATGTTCTCCCTCATCTGTGGCTCCTAATCTGGAACATCTTGAGTTGCAGGCATACCTGACAGGCAACTCAAGGGACAGATAATAGAGGTGGAAGGTTTTGGGGGTGGAAGGATGGGGTGGATGTACCCAAAACTAAATCCAAAATGAATTTGAACCATAGGAACCTTATTCCTGGATAGAAGACTGAAAGACATAACCCTCCAAAGAAGTATGGGGGTGGGTGAGATGAAGCCTAACCCTAAAACATTGGGCTTTGGCTTGTAACTCCTCGTTCCAGAAATTGGTTACTACCCACCTTGAGCTGTTGATTGGAAAGACCTATGAGGTCCCCAAAACACAACAGGCTTCTGTCAAACACTTGATTACCCACCTGAGGTAAAAGGTAAGACCTTACTGCTGAAGACACCACAGGCTGCTGACACAAAACATTGAGAGACCCATCTGGAATCTGAAAGGAAGCCAGTTCCCAGATCATTAGCCTGGATAGTTCTGGAAAGTGCTACATGAGCTGTTGGGGGAATATGGCCAATAATGTTGTGAACAAGTAGGGGACACTGATATACAAAAGCAACCAGCAAGACAAGATCTACACACCTGTGTAATAGTGGCACCCAGCCTAGATGGGTAACCAATGGTTCTCTGATTGGCTAAGAGATCTGCTCAGTGGTTAGGAGCCCATGGCTGGAACTGGGAACTAAGTTAGCATCCTATGGAGACCAAGAATCTGGACTACAATGAGAAACTCCCACTAATCCTGGACCAAAAGAGAGACTACACCCATCAAAACTCTCTAAATTAACAGTGTTTATCCCATGTAACCTATGTTGATCTCATTCTCCACTGGAGATCAGATTTTCTTTCTCAAAAGGCAGTGAGAACTGAGGATAACCAAAATCTACCAACAAGACAAGAAATGATAGCTGACTCCCTGGCAGGAGATGAACCACCTCTCACACATCAGCTAGGGCCCAGGGGAAACCACAGAGGAAGTGGAGAGAAGAGCAAGAGTGCTGCTTCCACAGCAAGCCGGACAACCTGCACCAGGGTGATGGTGAAGGACACTGAAGTTACTCAAAATGAACCCAAGCAGAATTCCAGAAGTTGCTGAGATCTCAACACTAAACTTAAAACACACCCACTAAGGCTCAGGGAAAGTTGCAGAAAAAGGGGTGGAAAGATTGTAAGAGCCACAGGATGGGAGGAAAAATCCAGAGGCGTTGCCCCTCCCCCACCACAGATTGCTGTTGTCACAACTCGTAACCCACAATCCCACGGTAAATGTCAGCAATCCCACTGACAGGGCCCTCAGTGGAATGAGGGCAGGGAGGAGGGAAAAGATGGTACCGATTCACGATCTGTCCATGCAAAGTTAAAATTAAGAAAGTAATGTTGGGGTTCCTCAGTGTCTTAGGAGAGAGCTATCACAGAGATCCTTTACACCGCAAGGAATTAGAGGACATGTGTGGTAGTTTAAATAATGTCCCCCAATAGATTCAAAAGTTTATTATAATTGTAAATTGTCTCCAGCCAGTTCTGGCTGGAGGAGGTGTGTCACCTTGGCCAGATCCTAGGGTTCAGCCCTAAGGTGTTTCTGGGGTGGGTCTGGAATTCTAGCTATACATATGCAAAAAGCAGTCTGAGCTCAAGCCTGGAGTTCTTCTTGTTTGCTAGTTTGGAGTGTGCTTGCTTGCTTGAGGTGCTGGTGGTGTTTTTTTTTTTCTCTCTCTGCTTGGATCTGTGAAAGGGGGCCAGCCTTTCCTTAACTTCCCCTGGATCTGTTAGTTCAATAATAAATACTTTTCTCCCCAAATTGTGCCTGGTTTGGAGATTCATCCCAGCGGCGTGTGGCTGACTATGAACACATGGCTCTATTGGATTTCAGCAATGGTCTTAGACTGTGGCCACAGATACCATTTCAGAATGTCAGTGGGTTTAGAAGACACGAGGGTGATATTTTTAGATTAAATCAAGCACACTCACTTCATCCTCGATCAATGTGAAAGACATGGGTACTGCAGCAAGGACTCTCTGAACATTAAGAGACTAGAAATGAGTGCCAACACCACGGGACCTTCCTCCCTGGCTTCTTGTGGTGCTCTCCATGGAAGGAGTAGAGCCAATCCTACTTGGTTTTAGAGTGCAGGAATTTGGGGGAGATCCCTGAGACCCGCTCTATTCTATGTGGCAATCTAAAGGAGAATATTCTAGTTGCATCGATTTGGAATCCAGAGAGAACATGACAATAAAATATTCCTACACAGTAACCACACAAGACAGGATAGTTTTCCTTCAGTTTTCTTTTTTATTTTGACGTTTCTATTTACTTATTTGCACATGTGTGTGGGAAGGTGGGTGTGCCAACTGCCTTGATATGGGTAGTGGGGAATTGAACCAGGTTGGAAGGCTTTCCAAGTAGGTACAGTTAGCCACTGAGCAATCTCCCCAGTCCCATTTTCTTTTGTTAATTGATAATTTTTATACATGTATAAATTGTCTTTTGATCATAATCGCCTCCCATTACCTTCTCTTGACCTTGCTCCTTCCAGTAAACCCCCTTCCTCTTCCAACCTAGGTGTCCTTCTTCTTCAATGTTTTTTGCCTTATCTGTGGTTAAGACTCTGAGTTTAATCAGCGTTGTACACATGGTCATAGGTTGGGATTATTTACCAGAGCATGTACGTCCTATTAGTGGCTAGCAACAAAACAGAAAAACCCTGCTACCATCAGCACTAAGGATTCAAAGTGCCCGTGAATAAGGCATGTGGGAGGAAACAACCTTTCTTGAAGCAATATGAAACACATTTGCATTCTCATACAGTAAATGTTCACGTCTGAGGTCCAGTGTGCTGACTCACATGCATGAAATGTAGAATAATCAGATCAGGGTAAGTAGCAGTTCCAGCTCCTTAAGAAGTTATCATTTCTTGATGCTGGGAGCTTTCAAACTCCTCTCTTCTAGTTCTTTATAAATTATACAATGAATGAGCCAGACATGGTGGTACATGCCTGTAATCCCAGCACTCTGGAGGCTGAAGCAGGAGGATTGGCAGAGGTTCAAGGCCAGCCTGGTCTTCATAGCAGATTCCCTCCCAAAACACCATGAAATGAAATGATAAGCTCTTTAAACCCTACTGAAAGAGGAGGGTCCACAGGGGAATGGGAGTGAGGGAGAGGAGACAAAAAAGGATAAAGGACAGAAGACTATTTCTCCTTGTCCCTGGATTCAGCACCCATGAGCCCTTTGAGGTCAGACATCTTGGAACTTTAGTTCTAGGCATTAATAAACCCAGATGTGAAAGAGAGGGGGGAAATGAATGGCTTTTTATACCCTTAGATTTTTGCAAACTAGAATTTTCACAAGATCCTTGGGGATTCATTTGACAGCTTCCTGGGCTGAGCTGGCGGCTATAGGATTGGGTCCAGGCATTAAGCAAAGCTAAGCTTTTCAGGAACAATTTGCTCCCTGATTCAGTAAATTGCACTAAATTTTCCTTTTGTTCTCCATTTTCAAATTGGCTGTTGTGGGTTTAGAATCCTTCCTTTCTCCCCACAGACAGGCTTGAGGAGAAGTGGAAGCAAGTGGCCGGCTCACAGAAGAGATGGGAGAATAAAGGACCAAAACGAAAGGCTTTGCATAATTTGAGTCACCTCAACAGAGGGGCTCCCAAATCCCATGGGACAGCTTCCAACACTGACAAGTGAGTAATTCACCAAAGCGCCACCAGCTCCTGTCACACACATATGAGATCCAGGTTTCCAGACTGATAGGAAGCACACACACACACACACACACACACACACACACACACACACACACACAAAATAACCCCACTTTAGAAAGGAAAGCAAAGAAACCGCAGTTCAAAATCCCTGGTACAGAGCAGAAGGCAGAAACACGGTCACCATGCTGACCTCACTTGTTCAACAGAAAGCCAGCTCAGAAAGAAAGCTCCAGGGCAAAGTCACACAAAAATCACCAAACCCAAAGAACATTTCCTAAAAACACTTCAAGATCCTGAAGAGGCAGAAAGGACAATAAACTGTACCATCGTTTGGTTTCCCAAGCAGAAAACCATCATTCTCTTAAAACACCTGGTGTTTGCCCAGAAACATATCTGCAGAGACCCACCAACAAAGCCAGAAGGAGAAGAGAGATTATTTTTAAATATTTCCATAAAATAACATACAAGGAGAAACCTCAAAAAATAACATTTCAACAATAGTTTGCAATGAGTAAATACCTTCTGTAATAAATTCATTGCTAGCTTCATGTGTGCGCACATGCACATACACACACGCACACACAAACTCAGTGCTAATTCACTTACGGTACATCAAATGCACCAAAATATTCATTAGCTACTCAGAGATGCAGCTTTGGGATAAGTGTTTCCTCCATGCCAATGCTTTTGCTGGCTTTGATGCCTGCCAAGTTTGTATGTAAATGGATTTCACTTTCTCAAGGCTAGTGAGAGATCTGTTCCAGTGTAAGAGTACATGTGCATTATTTCTTAGCTCTATTACTTTGACTTAAAAACAAGTCATTTCAATACCAGATCTCAAAGAAGACTGAAGCAGTTACTTTCTGGTTGATGGAACAAAGCATCCAGCCAGAAGTAGTTTATGGAAGGATAGGATTTGTTTCTGGTTGGCAGTTTCAAGGGGAAGTTTCATCTGGGCAGGAAAAACATGGCAGGAGCATCCAGCCAGGCATCACATGTTCACATCAGCATGGAGAAGTAAAGAGCAAACCAAATGCAGCAAGCAGGGCTGGACTAAAATACCCCAGGGCCCACCCCTAGCCACACACTTCCTCCAGCAAGTTCTACCTCCCAAAGGCTCCACAGCCTTCCAGAACATCACCAACAACTGGGGAGGAAATATTCAAACACATAGGGCCAGGGGGGAACATTTTACATTCAAACCACAACGAAGACCTGAGCAGAAATCCAATAATATATCAGAATGTCTCTCCAGTGATTGTCACAAAGGGAACCTGTGGTCAGTTTGGTAGTTGGGCTTTTTTGGGTAGCTTTTACCAAAAACAAAAACAAAAGCAAAAGAACACCCAAGATACTTTCAACGTTCTGTCGACATTTTCTGTTATCTTACCTGAGCATCCATTAAGAGGTGCCTCATCAGCATCATAGAACTCTTCAGGGTTTCCTTCTCTGCAGGGAGAAAGGGGTCTTCATCTTCCTCTAAGGCCTTTGATTTGGTGACAATGAAGTGGGAAATCTGGTCATTTAGGGTGTGCAATGATTGCACAGCTGTGAAAAGAGAAAGAAGGAAAAAATGTCACGGCCAGTGAGCCTTTTTCAAGGGAAAAGTGAGAGTGCATGCCTGAGGGATCAGCCAGGTGAGGACCATGACTCTGACACAGCACAGACTTCTACAACAAATGGTTTAACAGCTAGCCCATGTTTGGCGACTGCCATTCCAAGTACCCCAGAATTATGGAGTTCTGGGAAACGCATTCAAGGGCAAAATGGGCCCACCTGGTGGACTCGCAGGTCATGTTTGGGAAGCGGTAAAGGAACCAGGCAAAAGATTCTTGAATGTGACTTTGTGATCAGTGTTCATAAACCACAGAGATTAACAGGACACAGGGGATGGCCTCAGACAAGATTTACATTCATGGAAATGGAGTTGGCTATTTTACCTCTAAGCAGATGGCCTCTGTCATTAAAGTTAATGAAGGGACAGCCGCCATGTTTTCCAATAAGGGCGGAGAGGACCATTATTTCTCTGTCATTCCCATACCACTCATCATCTGACATGTTCTAGAAGGTAAACTCATGTTCATGTATCCTGATCTCTCTCTCTCCTTTCTCTCCCATGTACTTGGAGAGCAGAGGTAGTTTCAGTCTGCATACTCTTATAACCCCAACGACTAGAACAGTGTCAATAAATATTGTCAAACTAATTTCTTTACATTGCCTTGAGTCCAAATTCCTTTCCCTACAGAATTTCTATAACTTTTTTTTAGGTGATCTATGCTTTTTAATCAATAAGGAGCAAATCCTTGACATTCTCAGTCACAGTCTATTATATGAGCCACAGTTCTGAGTAGAAAATCACCGACGACATCAACTACACCTACACCTACAACACACAACCATAGTGTTGTGATGGTTAGGTTTTGTTGTCAACTTGACCTTTTTAGTAACTCTTGGGTGGATCTCTGAAGATGTTCACAGGAAGGCAGCATCTCAGCAAGGGGAAAGATGTAAAGAAGCTCAAAGAAGCCAGAAGTAAACATCCTTTCCTGTGTGGGCAGTACAGGAAGGAAATTCCAGAGACGCAGGAAGCCATTAAGTCTGGGATAGGGTTGCAAGACCCACCCCAAGCCTACATAAAGGAGAAGAAAAAATTCTCCTTGTCCTCCTGCCTGTTCCCTGTTCTGTGTGTGTGTGTGTGTGTGTGTGTGTGTGTGTGTGTGTGTGTGTGTGTGTGTGGTGTAGGTGATGGGTTTCTCTCTCTGCTCGGACCTGTGAAAGAGGGCCAGCCTCTTTCACTATTATGGAACTTCCCCTCAATCTGCAGTTTCAATAAATACTTCCTCCCCAAAACTGTGCCTGGGTTGGAGATTCATCCCAGTGACATGTGGCTGACTGCAACAAGTGTTCAACTGCAACACACTACAGCACCCAACTACCACATGTAACGACAATATGTAACCACAATACACAATATACAGCTACAGAATGGAACTATAATACATAATTACCACATACACAGTGGCAATGCATAACTACAATACACAACCACAAGACACAGCAATATAATACAATGACAATACCCAGGCATCACACACAATGGCAATACGTACTACAATACACAACTACAGTGTGAAACACAACACACAACTACCACAATAACACACTACACACAATACAGTATACAATTTCTTTTTCACATCATACACTTTCAATATACAACTATAAAACACAACCTGAATAATACACAAATGAGACACAACTATATCAACTACAATGCACAATTATAACATGCAAGTACAACCATTCACAACTGCCACACACAACTACATCAACCACAATATACAACTAGCACATATAGCTGGAGCAATGCATAGGTACCATACACAACACTACAATACACAGTGACAGTCCCTGACAGACAACTACAGTATACAACAGACAGGCTGGGGACATTGTGCTCCAGCCCAAAGGCTGTGAGAAGGGCGGCTGACCTCTTGCTATGCCCAAGTGGGAAACTAGACAATTGTAGACATTGATATTCTTAGGCACTGAACAACACACAGCCTGGGTCTGCGGTCCCAGAAAAACCAAGTTGATATTATTACCTCCATGCATTGTGGGGGCCTTTCAGACCTCAGCTTAGACTTCGGTGACTGTCACCAAAGGGATTAAAGAGCAGGAAGGCTGGACAAGCTGGAATTTGCAGGACAAAACACTGACAGGGAAGTTCCAAGCAATCTCCAGAAACCTGCACAGGGGCTTGAGTTGTTGGCTTAATATCAATCCTACATATAATAGGATAAAATTCAGCATATCCAAGCAGGAAAAACTTCCAGGGAAGAAGAATTTGAAGGAGGTATGAGCTAAATAGTTCCAGGAACCTATACAAGGTCAGAATCGCTGGTACTCTCACCCTCCCCTGTGGAGGGACTTGATTTGCCTTAGTTAGGGAGAAAGATAGATGCACGGTAATGGCTACTGAGGGCTCATTAGAAACACAGGCAAGCTTAAAAATAAGTCTCAAAAAAAGAAGGTTGGTCTGCAAGTAAGTATAAGACCTTCCTGGGGAAGAAAATGAGTAGTTTTTCCTAAACGTGTAAAATTCATACCACTCACTATTCAACATGACAACCACAGACATACACAGAAGCAAGATAACAAGCCTCAGAGCACAGAGAAAAATCAGTGCCTAGAAACAGACCCAGAAATACCAGGAGCAATGGTAAGCAAATGTGGTTCTGAACATGCGTTCTGCATGGTCATGGTTATGAGGTAAACCATGGAAACTCTGAGGAGAGAAAGAAAATGCTTAAGTAAGAAGCAAATGGAACTTCTAGGGATGAAAAATGCAGGATCTGAAATGCAATTTCCACTGGGTGAGATAAATATCACCATAAACAATGCAGAGGAAGTAATCAGTGGACTTGATCAGCGATGAAACAAGCTAGAACGAGTGGACAGAGGCTGGGTGACAATGCGGGGTGCCTAGGACACTTGGACTTGGAATTCCTGGTGATGAATGTGGAAGCAGAATCAATATATGAAAAAATGAATGATATTAATTTTTCCAAATTTGATAAAACTATACACTCACAAGTTCAAGAATCTCAACAAATTTTAAGCAACATAAACATAAAGAAAACTATTTGAAGTCATAGTATAATCAAATTACCAAGCAAATGTATAAACGTATATAAAATACAAACACACACAAAATGCACACAAACACACATACACGTAAAACATGTATACACACACACTATATATATATACACAAAAAACCATACACACAGCAAGACAGAGAAAGCCTTAAAGCCAATGTGTACAAAAGCTATGCCACATTCAGAGAGACAAAGAATGCCATCAGACTTCTCCATGTCACCTATGAAAACCAGACAATAAGAGTGACATATTCAAAGTACTGAAGCAAAAAGCTTCCTAACTTGGAATTCTATACCCAATAACATCTTTCAAAAATGTAGGTGAAAAAGATGCTTTGAGATAAAGCTGAGAGAACTCACCACCAGCCAACTTGCACTAAAGGGGTTTCTTTGGACAGAAAGGCTGGGTAGAGATGTCTGTTTACATGAATTTTTAAAAAGATTCTTTGCAAAGGGAAATATATAACATCAACCTGTTTTTCTTTTTCATTACTAGCTCGTTTTAAAGGTAATAACAACGTATGGTGGGATTAATCACAGACATAGAAATAAAGTAATGGAAACACAGTAAGATGAAAATATTAAGGCTGGGGAGATGGCTCAGTGAATAAAGCACGTGCCAGAAAAAGAGTATTTGAGGTCAGAACCCCGGAGCCCACTTGAAGCTGGAGTAGACACAGGGAGCCATATGTAACTGTAAGGTCCTCACACAGCACACCGAATCTCTCAATTCTATGAGGGTAAAGTAATGGTCTTTTTTTTTTTCTTCAGTTCATCATCCATGTTCCCAGCTTACACACAACACATAAGAATGAATAAAAAGGGGGCTGGAGAGATTTTTCAGTGGTTAAGGCCTTACTTGCCTGCAAAGCCTAACGAACTGGGTTCAATTCCCCAGTACCCACATAAAGCCAGATGCACAAAGTGGAGCATGCATCTGGAGTTCATTTGCAACAGCTAGAAGCCCTGGTGCACCCATTCTCTCTCTCACTGATCCTCTCTCTCTCCCCAAAAATAAATAAATAAAGTATTTTAAGAAGGATTAAATGGATGCATGAAAAGGAAAACCAACCTCTTTCCACCTGCCCTGCCTCTTCCCTGTCACCGTGGAATGAGGTGGTATGCACATTCTCTAGAAAAATCTCAATGAAGTAATGCTGTTCCTAGGATGGATGCTGGTGACAGACAGGAGAGCCACACAGTCACTGTCTCTCCCCTACCTGAGTTTGGGAAATTGAGTCATAAAACCATGTTTATTTGCTCTGGTGGTGTGAATCTGAGATGATGTTTGATTTACTGCATGTTATTTGGGTCTACGAATTTGAAGAAACCTGTACCCGGGGCTGCCTCCTTACACGAGGTGCTCATGTGAATATCACTGTACATTAATGACTACTTATTTAGGCTTCAGAGAAGGATGACACATTCACAAGTTGGCAGAAGCAAAAAAAAAAAAGGAAATGTCTCAATATTTTGTGTCATTAGCAAAAAAATAGAAGGTACACATAAAATTGCTTTATGATTTCCAAAAAGGAATAACAGCTTTCTCTACCTACTGTGCCTGCTTTAATGGGCCAAAGTATGGAAGATGAAATGATAATAATATAGCCCTAAACACTCATTTTATGCAGATAAGTCCAGATGTCATCAAGAGGGCTATTGTACATTTTTAAATAGAAAAATATATCAGATGAATCATATCATGGGGGCACATCCTCGCCACAAGAAACCCCAAGGATTTTATGATCTTGTCATTTATATGGCCCATAGATAGGAACTAATGATCAAATTTTTCCCTGTGTGTTAAACAACCTTTGCTCTTCACGTATCTCAAAAGCTATGATGTATTTTGCACTCAGATGCTCACAAGTTTCCAGTTCTTGCTTTAATAGGGCCTCGTTAAATAAATGAAGCCTAAATCATTCAGGTTCCCCCCCACATTGTTATAATAAAACCCATCCTGCAATTCAAAAGTTGGCACTAGTGGAGAGGACGTTGGGGAAGTTGGAGCCCTTACGCATTGCTGCTGGGAGCGTGAAAGGGGGCAGCCACTGTGGGAAACTGGCTCAATGAGTAAATATAGAATTTTCATTGAGACTGGAAATGTACTCATAGGTATGGAAGCCAAGGGAAGAGAAGCAGGCGTTCACGCAAACATGTGCACATGAGTGATCTCAGCAACACCACATGACTAGCTCAAGATGGGAACCCTCGACAGCCCAAGAACTGGTGAGTAGGGAAGCACAATGTGGTGCAGTATTAGTGCATGTTACCCTATGGATGAACCTGGAAACGTGGTAAGTGAAAGAAGCCAAACCAACAAAAGTTCCCAGTAGTAAGAAACACCCATAGGGCTGGGGAGATGGCTCAGCAGTTAAGGCACTTGCCTGCAAAGCCTAACGACCCAGGTTAGATTTCCCCAGTACCCATATGAAGCCAGATGCACAAAGTGGCACACGCATCTGGAGCTCATTTGCAGCGCCTGAGGACCATTCTCTTTGTCTGTCTCCCTTCTATCTCTCTTTGCTTGAAAATAAATAAATAAAAATATTTTTTTAAATGGGCAAAGGACCAAAAGTAGATACGTAGATTCCAGGGTGTGGGGGATGGGAGGAATGGGAGTAAGTGCCTAATGAGCAAAGGGTTTCCTTCTAGGGGTGACAAAAGCCTTCTGGAAGAAGACAGTGGTGGTGATATGTATGTAGTCACATGAGAGAGAAAGAGACAGACAGACAGACAGTATAGACTCAGAGGGTGACAGAGAACAGAGGCAAAGCCTCCTCCGTTCCTATTCTTGAGTTCCATCCCCTCTGAGATCAACTGCCTGAGCCCTCGTGGTGGGTGCTGCTGGATCTATTGCCTTCTGTGTGTAGAGAGTGGAGCTGCTTGTCACCATTCCAGCCTAGTGGAAGACATCCTCAGTTGACAGCGCACTGACTGCCCCTTCCCTGTGCACGCCGGGCTCAGGGACTCAGCGGGGATGGCTGTCCTTCTTGGTCCTGTGCTGACTAGAAGCTGGAGAGAGAATGGCCCAGGCAAGGAGCAAGCTCAAGCCCATGGGTTCTCCTGAAGGCACCCCTTTCCCAGCACGCAAGGTGCACAAGTTCTCATGAATGCAGACTCTGTCTTGCTGCTCTCCAGGCTTCTCTGTGCTCAGGTTGAAGATCTGTGCTGAGTACTGTGCCTCACACTCTGGTCATGACCATATGTCTTCACTCAATCCATGTGTAGGTTCCGCTGACTCCCTCCTTCTGGTGAGAAAACTGAGGCTGGACAGTTTGAACAATGTGGTAATAAGCACTGAGTCATACACCTGCGAAGGGCTCCGTCATTCTGATCTTCCTGATGGATTGAAAGGTTACTTCTATGCACGCTCTTGTACAAATGCAAGATTCCAACAGTTTGAGACTCAAGCAACACCACCACATTGCCTGAAATGGACATTATTTTCCATCCACCATGGCCGTGAGGAAATGTCCACTTGTCAATCTTACCAGCAACAATGGGAATCTCCAGGAGAGCCTGGCCATTCTTGCCATCATGCGACCAAACAGCAGATAGATGGCAAGCTACGCAGACATAAAAAGTGCTTTCTTATACTGGGGGGATGGCTCAGTCTGTAAACTGCTGGGGAGACAGAGGCAGGAGGATTCCCATCTGCAAGTCTAGCCAAATTGGTGATCTCTGAGCTCAGTGAAAAAGCCTGTCTCAAAAAATAAAGTGAACTTAAGTTCACAACAATAAAACAGACTTAAATTTTACCCACCATGATTCAGGGAACTGAGCGAAGAAGGGGTGGGAAGATTGTAAGAGCCATGGTGAGGAAGAATATCCAGAGACATGGCTCCCCTCAGCTACAACACACAAAGCAGGGGTGGGAAGGACCTGGCTGCCTCCTGCGCTATCCATAACCCCCTGCCCCATGGATCGATCCAGTATGCCTACAGAGGAAGATACCCAGTGGATTGGGGACAGGGAGGAGGGAAATGGGAATACCAAAACACAATATTTGCTCATTCAATGTATCTAATTTTGGACAATAAAGATTTTTTAAAAATAAGGTGGAGCACAGTTAAGAAAGACATCCGACATTGACTCTGGTCTCCATTTACCCCCACACATGTGCACACACACACTTACACACACATATACCCACAAACAAACAAGTGCACGTGCACATGGGCACAACATAAACATGCATGCAAAAGTAAATAATGATCTTTAAATTGCTTTAAAAAATCCCACCCCCCTCACGGTTCCCAGAACCCCTAAGCATAAAAGAACTTTCCATTGGTCCTCAGTTGCCTTAGACAGGATCTAGCCAGGCACTGTTTCTCTTCACCTCTCTTCCTGCACTGCCTTCCAGCTTAACAAGGCCGTCTCCACTTCAACCTAATAAGAGCTGCAGAGGAATAAATTACAATCAAGTTACCCTGCTAGAAATGGATGATGACAAGATCGTGTAGCCGGGAGACCTGCCTGAGCATAAAGCATAGAGTTTCATCTGAATGTCACTGTCCCAAGAAAGATGGCCATGAGGAAATGGCCTCTTGCTGGCCGCAGAGGCAGTGAAGCCAAGGACGTGTTCCCCTTGGGGTGAAAGAAGACTGAATACCATCACTACAGAGCTGAGGAAGGTGACTTAACTCCTGGACCAGTTCATTCGGGGCAAGGGAGACGACAAGTCATATCCTTGGTTTGGTGCCGTTCACACTTGCTTACCCTCCAAAAGGTGGACATGGAGCCTCTATGTCAGCCAACTTATCAAGCCTGTGTCTCATTGCCAGCCTGGATCACACCCCATCTCCATATTACAATATATGTCATTTCAAATAACAATATTTCCAATATCACTTATAATATGAGCACCCTATGGAAACCTCCATGTTCTCCCCCCTGTGAGATCTGAGGGGTGAAGGGAAAACATAGAGGCCGTTCTCACAAAGCAAATGCAATGGTGTATTGGCTACTTTCCTCACCATTATGAA
The DNA here is from genome assembly GCA_004024765.1 of Zapus hudsonius. Classification (NCBI taxonomy): domain Eukaryota; kingdom Metazoa; phylum Chordata; class Mammalia; order Rodentia; family Dipodidae; genus Zapus; species Zapus hudsonius. Next base: position 65,833 of record PVHP010002578.1, read on the forward strand.
AAAACACCCAATGTTGCAGGTACCAAAACTGTTGCAGTCAGCTTTCTAGTTGCTGCTCAGAAAGAACCCAAACAAAAGCGGCTTGTAGAGGAATGGGTTTATTTGGCTTACGGACTCAAGGGGAGACTCCATTCTGGCAGGGAAAACGATGGCATGAGCAGAGGGCTGGACATCACCTCTGCCACAACACTGCAAACAGCGGCAGGAAGGTGTGCCAAACACTGGCAAGGGGAAGCTGGCTTATAACCCCATAAGCCGCCCCCAACAACACAGCTCTAATGAGGTTCTAATTCCCAAATTGCCATCAGCTGAGGATCGATCTATCAGAACACATTCAATTGTTTGTGGGGGACACCTGTATCAAACCATGACACCCAACATCAACAATAAGAACAAATAAAGGAGAACAGATTGATTTTGGCTCGTGGTTTTGGAGGGCTCGATCCATATTTTCTTGGGCCCAGGTGTTTGGCAGAACATCACAGTGTCAGAGGATGTGGTGCAGGACACAGGGGACAGGAAGCTAACAGCCTGGGGAGAGAGAGCATGGTGGAGCAGTAACAGAAAGGGGCCCCCAGAGACACACCCCCAGTGACAGTCACTCTCTTCTTCCAACCACACCTTCTCTTCTACAGTCTACCACATTCCAATTGGTGATTCAAAGTTCGAATTCTCCAATGAAATCAAGCCATCCATGGGGTCAGAGCCCTCAAGATCCTATGGGCTTTAGGAACTGTGCTCTGGGGATCTCCCAGGTCTTTCTCAATCCCATCAAGCTGCCTGTCAATTTTTAAATGGAACCCAAAATTTTCAAGAAGGGCTAAGCATGGTGGCTCATGCCTTTAATCCTGGGACTCAGGAGGCTAAAGTTGGAGAATTGCCACGAGTTCAAGTCCAGCTTGGGCTACAGAGTGGTCTAGTTGCAGCCCTGTCTAGTTAGAGACTCTGCCTCAAAGCAAAAGACTTCCAAGAAGGTGTGTGATCTATCCCCTGATTTAGACTTCAGAGGCCCCCCTTTTCCTGCCCTTTGGATGAGCTGTCTTTTGATGGCAAACTTGAGAATCCTAGCAATGTTGACCTTCAACCCTGGGTTATCTCAGGGGTTTCACACAGCTTTGAGCACCCTGGCCCTTGAGAACTTCACAGAGAATTAGGGGATGTTATAACTTCCACTTCACTTTCTTACAAAGCCCATGAAAGGTGAAAGCTTGATTCGGTGTATCCAAAGAAAGAAAAACAGTTTTTTAAGTTACTTCTTTGTTCAACACATAATTGATATTTTAATATGTGCCCAATTTGGCATTTGGGGGGTGGGGCAAGGGGGCACAGCCTGGAATTTAGAGAAGACTAACTTCTGGAACTTTCCTATCCAGAAGTGGGACACCTGCTTCTATGAGTGGAGCCTGAGAGGTGGGAGAGCTAGCTCCTGGTACCCCATCTCAAGAGAGCAGCTGCCTGTGGGAGAAGGAAACTGAAGGGAAGTGCAGTTTAAGCCTTTAGGAACCCTGCTGCATCTGCTGTCACTGCCGCTCTGATGGCACTGTGGCTTCCTCTGCGTGCAGACGCTCATTGACACTTTTATTGAACAGCAGAAAGCCAGGAATATGGGAACAAGTAGCACATTACATAAACAAAAGGGTAAGGAACTTTGAACCTTGGATAATCCTTAAATATTTGTTAAAGAAAGAACTGTACTCCTCTGAACACACATACACTCTGATCACATTAAGCCCACCCGTGTCTTTAACAGATCTGTGGACCCTTAGTTATTGACCTCGTTGTTTGTTCAGAGCGGAGAGTCCAACCCAGAAGGGAGCATCGAGCATATCTTACGATCAGTCAGCGTCTCTAAGCATTGCTTGTCAATATTGGCCACATGTGCTGTTCAGCACAAAGGGACACCAAGGCAGAGGAAACCTGGAGACACTGCTTTAAGCAGGTGGATTGCACAGCTGTAAGATTAAACGTAGAGCAAGTTACAAGCAAGGAATTCAGCATCTCACAGCAATAATGTCACAAAAGCTATCTGTAAGGTTCATAAGGAATATTCCCAGTTCTTCCCAGTAGTTCATCACACAATTTGTCCTTATACTACATCACCACAAATATGCCTACGTATTGACATAAATGTTTTAAAGCAGTGCTAGAACATTCGTTTTCAAAAATTAACATTTACAATTATACTGAAATAAAATTTGAGGGGTTGGGGAGATGGCTTAGTGGTTAAAGTTGCTTGCTTGCAAAGCCTGACAGCTCAGGTTCAATTCCCCAACTACCATTCACATAAATCTGTGTGCAAAAAATTGATAGAAGTACCTGGTGTTTGGGTTTTTTACCATGGTGAGAGGCCCTGCACACACACTCACACACACACACACATGAGCACACACACACAAATAAATATAACATTATTAAAAAATAAAAAAGGGCTGGGAATATGGCTCAGTAGTTAAAGGCACTTGCTTGCAAAGCCTGCTGCCTGGGTTTGATTCCTTAGTACCCACATAAAGCCAGATGTACAAAGTAGAGCATGGGTTTGGAGTTTGTTTACAGTGGCAAGAGGCCCTGGGACGGCCATTCTCTCTCTCATAAACACACACAAATAAGTAAATAAATAAAATTTAAAAATAAAATAAAGGGCTGGAGAGATGGCTCAGCAGTTAAGGCACTTGCCTCTAGTGCCTAAGGCCCTGGGTTCAATTCCCCAGGTCCCACATAAGCCACACCCACAAGGTGGTGGCCCTGGTGTTCTCTCTCTCTCTCTCTCTCTCTCTCTCTCTCTCTCTCTCTCTCTCTGCTTGAAAATGAATAAATAAAATATTTTAAATAAAAAAATAAAAAAAATAATAAAAATAAAATAAAGTTCCACATGCGCTACTTTGTGCATCTGGCTTTATGTGGGTACTGGAGAATCAAACATGGGCCGCAGGCTTTGTAAGCAAGCACCTTTAACCACTGAGCCATCTCTCCACCCATTTGCCAGAATTGGACGCGTATGCATGCTCAAACCAACCCATATCATAGAATGGTAAACACCATGGGAAAATGGTCATAGCTTCCCTGTTAACATTTTATTTGGCCCAGATCTCCAGAACGTGCTTGGAGATGACTGTCCCTAATACTAAGCCCCTCCTTGCCCCGGAAAACAGGCTATGGCAGAGAAAAAAAACCTAACACTTCGAAGACTAGTCTTACGAGCTTTGAGATACACTCCTCTGCTCACAAATCCTGTTCCTCTGATGGGGCAGCCCTAATGGGAAGAGCCTCAGCAGGGATCAGCCAGTCTACAATGCCAAGTTACATTAACTCTTTCTATTTGTTTTGAGATACTCGATACCCCCTTACTGCTCTTTGCAGGATTGTGGGGGGCACCTGCTGAAACCCCAATTACTTGCAAATATGCAGGGTTTATAAGAACCAATTGCACACACTTAGTTTTAAAGTCTACTGAAGAGTCATACTAACGGCTTTCTTTTTATTTTTATGTGTATGTATGTGAGTGTACAGGTGTGCATGGTTCTGCAGGTGGATGGGTATATGCAGGTGTGCATGCTTGTGGGTGAGTACAGGTCAAGGCCACAGGACAACCTCAGGTGTCACTTCTTAGAAACACTGCTTGTTTTGAGACAGGGTATCTCATTGGTCTGGGACTCACCAAGTAAACTAGACTGGTGCGATGGCTTGAATGTTCAATGTCTCTCATGGCATCAGAGGTTTGCCAGCTGGTGGAGCCTTGCCGGAGGAGGTGTGTCCCTGGGACTGGCCTTGGGATTTTATAATCAAGCAGTGCTAGCTAGCTCACTCTTGCTGCTTTCTCCCAGCTGATGTGACACTTGGTTGCCTGTCTTGCTTTCTCTGCTATCATGAAACTTCTCCTTGAGACTGTAAGCTGTAAATAAATATTTTCCGTCCATCAACTGCTTCTGGTTGGGTTTTCTGTCGCAGCAACAAGAATGGAACTGCTACAGTTGACAAGCCGGCAAACTCCAAGGATCTTCCTGTCCCCAGATTATAGGTGCACACCACCATGTCCAACATGTTTTACACGAGAACTTAAATCAGGTCCTCATGCTTGCTGGGCAAATACTTTACCTACTGACCCATCTCCCCAGCCCCAGAGAGTCACTTTTATGAACCTTAGGATAGGACAGAATTGATGAGGGGTGCCAATTCCCAGGGTCATCTTTGTTGTCATTTCAGAGATAAAGGAAAATGGTATTTGAGGAGAAGATGACTGGTATCTAGGCAGAACTGGCAATTCTCAGACCTACCACCCTCTACAGAAATCCAGGAGCTGCAAATGACAGAAGCCAAGGAAGGAATGTGGGAGTTCTGCAAACTGTACTTAAGTCCAAGGAACTGTCGTGAATTCTTGGCTAGCAGAAAAGCTTGATAAAGGAAATCTCATTCTCGATTTTAATGTCAACCTATGCTATTTAATTACTTCTGGTCTGTTAATATTTTAAGATCATTTTGTTTTATTGCATCTTTAGCTATATTCTAAAGTTCAACAGGAAACCACACTGAATCTCAAATAGTTCTATTTCTGCTTTATAGATTTATGGAAGGTACAAGGAAATCAGTTTCCTTGAAGCTTTGCTCTTTTAGATACATTTCTTTTGTTTGAAAGACTTCACCTTTAGTAATGCAGCCAACACATAGGTGGTGGTGCAGTGATTAGAAGTCAGGCTTTGGAGTTTGGAAGTGTGACTCCCTTCAATAGTTCAGTTGGTAAAGCGCTTGCCTTACAAGCATGAGGATCTGAGTTCAAGCCTTAGACCCCATATAAAAAATTATTTGTGCCAGGAACTGGGGAGGTAGCTCAGTGGATAAAGTGTTTGTTGTAAAAATGCCTGAGTACCTGAGTTCAGAACTCCAGACCCATGTAAAAGCTGGAGGCTGCAGCAGTGATCCAGAACAATGAGAACCCCTCCCTCAATCAAGGTGGAGGTGAGAATCGACAGCCAAAAGTTGTCTTCTGACCCGTACATATGTCTGCACTCAAATACACAGACACACACACACACACACACACACACACACACACACACACACACACACACTGAGAACAAAAAGAAAAGCCAGGTGAGCAGGTGAGGTGGCACACACCTGTAACCCCAGTGGAAAGGAAGAGACAGGATGATAGACCCCAGGATTCTTGCCTCCCTCCTGTTACAGTTTTGACAGATCTTTCCCACTCTGAGTAAGGCTGACCTATGTCATCAACAGGCAATTGTAGGAATGGTGGCGGATCACTTGTGAGGCTAGCTCAGAAAAAACATTGTGTTTCTGTCTCTCTCTTAAATCACTCACTCTGAGGGACATGGGTTTCCATGTCACGGTAACAGCGGGGAATTGGGGATAACAACTCATTGTTTGCCCACTAAATGTTGTAACTCATTATGGACAATAAATTATTAAAAAAAAAAAAAAAAAAGCAGCATGAAGAACAGAGAGTTCTTACAAATATCCAGCCAGGTGTGGGCTCCATGTTGGAAATAAACAGAGCCACAGACAATGCCTGAGCTGGATGACCCTCAACTGACATTTGTCTGCATTACTTGACCAAGCTATTCCTGAGTCCCAAACTCAACCCTGTTATAGATATGAAGATTATTGTTGTTTTAAGCCACTGGTATATGGGTAATTTTTAGGCAATTCATTTTTCAAAACATATACAGATTTTTTTCATACCTAGAAAAAGAGCATTACCATAATAAAAATACCAAAAATATAGGTAGCTTTTGAACCATGTATAACAATGGATACTAAAGATACAGTTGACTGAAGATGGCTTTTCTGTGTGAGCAATGGGCATTGAACTCAGGTCCTCGTCCACTGAGCCATCTCCCCAATCCCCCATAGATCTTTAATTAAGACAGAGTCTCTCATTTGCCTGAACCTCATCTAATTAGTGTAGACTGGCAGGCCAATGAGGCCCAGGGATCACCTATCTCTGCCTCCCCAGTGCTGTGGATTACAATATGGTGACCGACTTCCTCTTCTTTTAATAAAGATCTTGCGTTTTGGATGTAATTTCTTTTATCCCAATAGATAACTAGCATGGTGAAGATTTTAATTCTATGATAATGTAAGTTTTGATTTTGTTCCAATAGTCTGACAAAAGCCTATCTCCTACACAACTGAATTCTTAAACTAGATGCTTAAAAAGCATTTAATTATGTTCATTGCTTCTTGGTCTTCTTCCAGAATCAAGAAAGATGGCTCCCTTCACTAGGGATTTGGTTTCAACACTTGTTTACTTGAAGGACACATCATAACCCAGCCGCTAAGATTCCAGTGAGCCACAGTGATGAGTTCTCTTATCAGCAAGGAATTATGTCCACTGATAGAACTGGGGAAAGATGTGGGCTTTTATTTGTCCTCAGATGCAATCTTTAAAAAAAAAACCCAATAACTCAGGCAGAATAAAAGCACAGCTTCACACCATGGTAAAAATTGAATAGTCACCCATCTGCTAATGATACTTTAGGTATACATCCTTCATGGGAAAAGAAAGATATTAATAAACGAACTCCTAAATTCACTTACAGTCAGCTCAATGAGAGTTTTGCTGCAAGGCAAAAACTTTACAAAAGAACTTAAAGAAAAACAAGCGAATGAAATTGTTCTTCTTTGGGGTTTTATTATACTTTTATTCTTTTATGTTTCACAAGTGATCATGTGTGGTGGTTTTGAATAGAAAATGTCTCCCATAGGTTGATGTGTTTGGACATCTGGTCCCAGCAGGTGGTGATGTTTGGGAAGGTTATGGAACCTTGAAGAGGTGGAGCCTTGTTGGAGGAAGTGGGTCATTGGGGTGGGCCTTGAGATTTTATAACCCAGCCCTACTTCCTGTTCACCCTCTCTCTACTCTCATGCCTGCCATCTTGCCTGCTCTACCAAGAGACTTTACTTTGAATCTGAAAGCCAAAATAAACCCTTTCCTTCCTTAAGTTGCACTGATCAGGTAGTTGGTCACAGCAACAAGAAAGTAACTAATACATTATATAATAATTATAACACATCAGTGATTCCATCTTCCTCCCCCAAACGAAAAGTACTGTGGGAGAATTCCACAACTCTTCCAATGGAGCAGCGGGTGTGATGGGAATGGTTATTATATGAGGTACTGAGCCCCTATGTGTGGCCCAAGCCCAGGCTGGCCACCATGGTCTTCTATTAGCCTGGCCTGCTGACCACAGCTTGCTATAAAAATACGATCAGTTTTTCACACTTAGGGAACACAGGCTTACATCTATCACTAGTGATGTGCTCTTTTCATTGGAAGCTTCGTGATGACAGGATCCTGTTTTGTCTGTTCATCTTATAAGAATCCAGAGTACCTGGGCACAAGAGCTGGAGAGTTAATAAAAACTAGTTAAATTAATTATTTAACATACCGACTGTGTTAGTTGTGGGAATTATAGCTTACGTATGACAGGCTGACTTGAAAATACCAAACTGATCATTTTCATGGCTTTCAAGAAAACACTATTACTTGCAGAAAATGGATTTTAACAGGGAAAATAGCTAAGAAATGGTCTTCTTGGGACACTAAATCATGTAGATTGTGTCCTCAAAAAAAAAAAAAAGTATGGTTTGGGCTAAGGAGATTGCTCAGTGGATAAGTGCACTTGTTACAAGCATGAGGGCCTGAGGGGGTATTAGACCACCTGAGTTTGACTCCACAGGACCCAAGTAAACTGCTGTGTGTGGCCATACACATCTGTCATCCCAGTCCTGTATGGAGCAGAGGCCAAAGAATCGCTGGGACCTATGGTCAGAGAGAGACTCCACCTCAAGGAAGTAAGTGAATGAGAAAGGACACCTAGTGTTCTCCAGCCTTCATGTACCTGGACATACATGTGTATACACCATATGTATATATATATGGTGTATACACCATGTGTCGCAGTCAGCTTTCTAGTTGCTGCGCAGAAAGAACCCAAGCAAAAGCGACTTGTGGAGGAATGGGTTTATTAGGCTTACGATTCTAGGGGAGACTCCATGTTGGCAGGGAAAATGATGACATGAGCAGAGGGGTGGACATCACCTCCGCCACAGCACTGGAAACAGCGGCAGGAAGGTGTGCCAAATACTGGCAAGGGGAAGCTGTCCAAAAGCCCACCCCCAACAACACAGCTCCATTGAGGTTGTAAAATTCAAACTGCCATCAGCTGAGGATCGATTACCCAGAACACATTCATTTGTTTGTGGGGGACACCTGGATCAAACCATGACACCATGTATACACACCATCATGTATACACCATGTATACACACCACCACTATGTTTCCACACACACCACCACCATGTGTACACACACACACACACACACACACACACCAACAGCACCATTATGCAAAACAAGCATGGCTGTAACTTTCCATGAGTGTCTTGTTGTAAGAACTGTTGAGCTCACCCATAATAATATCACTTTGATCATCCGCATTCCTTTCTTTTCTTCTCTATAATCAGAAAGAGAATTAGTAACTGAATACGAAATCCTATACTGCCAGTATAAATGGTATTGTAAAAGCCTGTAGGCATAGGGAAATACAAAACCGTGTGAACAATGCGATCTCAACAGGTAAGCAAAACGAATGGGCCTCACGCTGTGTGTACGCTCCTTTAATGACATTATAGACACAAATACAATTGAGAACGTACAGACCCACACATTAGCAGGGCTTATAAACCCTACTCGGGGTTACTACCTGTGATTTATTTACTTCCTTTCTATATTTTTAAATTTGCCCACATTGAAATTTACATTAGTTATGTAAATTGCACGACAAATATTTATGGGTTGTATTAAAAATAACAATGGGGCTGAAGGGGTAGGTATTAATAGCATAAACATGTCTGCACTTGACGCCTTCCTCATGATTATCTCCAAGTGACATCAAAAGCTTCTGCTTTGCATTTTGGTGGCATGAGAATTAGCGATGGGAATGTGGAATTCTCTCTCTGTGGACGTGAATTCCAGTAAGAGGCTCATGCTTGCCTAGTACTTGATACGATCTTTTCACAGGCTCGGGATTATTAACATACAAATGGATGTGCTTCTCAAATCACACAGAAAATGTAAAAACTGTTTCTCAGGTGATAACTCAAAGGGAACCATCACACCCGCAGCTTTGAAAGTACAGATTTCAATGGCTCAGTGGAGTTGGAGTTCCAAGGGCACATGATTCTTTGTGGCAGGCCAAGAGAAAGGCTAATGGGTTTGGTTCACACAGAGACAACTCATTCTTTCTGGAAACTTTCTACCGTAAAGGAGTATTCCATTGCCTCTGAGATACTAAGCTGGCAGCGAAGATTTCAGCTTGTGTAACGCGACAGGAGATCTTTGGCACCCATTTTAACTAAGCTATTCATGGCGGTTAATTCCATGGAAAACATTAACCAATAGCTGAGTGGTGTGGCTGATCCAGGGTCTCACAGTGGTCAACAAGGTTGATTACGTCACTTCCACCAAGTACTAAGTTTCTGGATGCTTCTATTTCCTCAGCTAGAAAAATGGAAATAATATTCACAGGAAACAGCATCTTTCAGAAGAAACCATGTGGGGAAAATGCTTTGAAAACCTGTAAAAGGAAACGTCATTGCTGTCATGACTATGGGAACTGTGAAATCTCAGGCACCGTTAGGCCAGATGTGTTCAGGATCTTGTATTCTAATCCAAGAGATCCCAGTGTGCCTCCGTCAGACTGAGGGTGGATTCAGATGCAAAGCTGTGTCACAGTGCACTCCTTGGGGTGGGGGGGATTCTGGAGCAATGAAAAGTGCTTGCTTACAAGCCTGCCTGCCCAAGTTCAAGTCCCCAGCACCCACTAAGCTGGACGCAAAGCAGTGCGTGCACCTGCGATTCTAACATGCCTACAGCAACAAGAAGCAGGGCCAAGAGAATCCAGGAGCTGTGTGTCAGCCAGACCGGCACACACACAGTAGCAATGTGGGAGGAGAGGTTGTCCTCTGACCTCCACATGGACACACCATAGTGTGTGCCCCCCTCCCCACACACAGTGATTTACATGGGCATCTCATAAAACAATACAGTTCTTTTCTGCTATAATCTAGCCCTGTAATGAGCTTTCATAAAACCCATGCTACGTGAGTGAGAGGAAGAGCTAATGTTCCTTCATCTCTTTGCCCACTGCGTTCAAATGACGGATGGGAAATTAAATGAGAACCAAATCACATTCACAAGAAGAAGGCGGTCAATGGCCTGGAGCATTGCACAAGTTTGCACAGGTCTCAACCAGGTGACTTTGTGATACTAAGGATGTCCAAAGAGAGGCAGCAGTGGTGGCTGGGGAGGGAGGAATGCAAGAGCTGTTTTGGTGGGAAGAACTCTAGACAGTCTCAGGAGCAGCCACAGCTATATCCAACAGAAAGAGGGTGAGGCATTGGGCTGACTACTTTTCTTATGGCTGTGAACAAATCCTTGCCAAGAAGGACCTTAAGGGAGGAAGGATTTATTTAGGCTCACCATTTGTGGGGAGCAGGGGATATGGTCCATCGTGATGGAGGAAGGCACAAGGCAGGAGTGGGTCAGGGCTGGGGCAGTGGGATTTTGCTTATACTGGGCAAAACAGGAAGCAGAGACAGGACACAAAGTGGGGCTGAGCTAGAAACCTCAATGCCCAACCCCCAAGTGACCTACTTCCTCTAGCTAGGCCCCACATCCTAAAGGCTCCATAACTTCCCAAAACAGCACTACCCACGTGGGGCCAAGTGTCCAAACACATGAGCCTATGGGGGACATTTTACACTCAAACCCCAGCAGGCTGTATGGGAAACATTGTGTCTGAAAGCTCTGGCTTCACTTCTACCCCCAGTGATGGAATAACCCAAGTGCTCCTTACCTGACCAGACCAACCAACGAACATGGAGAGTTCTTTGTCAAAGGCATGGACTGAACATGGTGAAGGGAGTCAGGGCATCTGATGTGGATATTGGCATCCTATAGCCAAATGTAAACAATCTGCCATTTGTGGTGATCTGGCCTTAACTATTGGTCCCACCTGTTCGGCATTCAGCAAAGCCTGTCACCCACGTGCATGAAGTCCCCATCCACTTTCTCGTCAGCTGATCCTTCAGTGTAAACAGACTGCCTAGAAGGATTTCCTGACATTGCAGGAAAGTCTGAAACATTGAAGAGACATAAACAAAACAATATGGCCCTGGAAGAGACAGGGTGTAAGAGTAGAAAATGACACATAAACAAACCAGACATTTCCAGACTCTGATCTGTAACATAAGAAAGGAGCGCTGTAGCAATGAGATGAGCAGACACCAAGGAAAATAATTATGAAAATTAAATCTACTATTGGCCCAATAAAAATTTAAAATAGAAGCTAGATGTTCAATGTGGGGGTATCTTCCAAAAGGTAAAGCAAAAAGTGAAGGAAAAAAATCTATAAGCAACAGAGAAGATGTGCCAAAAGTCACGGAGAGAGAAAGACAGGACAGGGACAGTGGGGCGAACAGGGGAAGCAAATGACCAGTAATTCATGCTCACATTTGAGAAATGAACATGACAAAGTCTTGAGTTTAAAGGGACCATTATAAAAAAATATCGAATAGCAGTAGTCATAGATAAAGGCCACTGAAATCCTACTATGTGCTGTGGCCTGCTTCCTGTGGGCTAACATTAACCTTCCCAAGAAACTTAAGAGGCAGCTAGTGTTACCAACCTCATTTGACAGCTGGAAACATGGAGACTAACTGGTTAAAACACTTCCCTGTACTAGCTAATAAAAATGCTAAGATTTCAACTTAAGTTGCTGGGCATGGTGGTGCAGAGTTGCAACCCCAGCACTCAAGAGACTGAGGGGGGGATGGTAGGTTTGAGGTTAACACAGCAAGACCTTGTATATTTACATACATACATGCATGCACGTATGCATACACACATATACACACATACATACATACATATATACATACATACGTATATACATACTCAGGCATGCAATATCTATAAGTCATGCTCTTGAACATTGTATGTTACTTCTCAAAACAATCCTCATTTAGACAAATTATTTTAAACTTTCAGATTAGATAAAAAGATAATATTATCATTCTTAAAGAAAAGAAAGTTTATCCCCCACCCCACAGTATGACAATTGGCACATTTGGCATGTGATTGAGTCACACTACAGTATCCTGTAATGTTGGAAGACTACAGTCATAATTTTCAGTTTGAGGAAAAAAATAGTTAAACAAACGAAAGATGTTTAGGGGCCTTTCAGTGATTAAAAAGTGTCCCCAGCACCTGCTTTTTAGAAAAGTTATTTCTAGATTGCTGCTGTAGTTAAGGAGTAAAAGTAGGAAGAAAAAAATCACAGCCTGGAACCCATGCTCCCCCTGTCTCAGCCCCCCAAGTGCTGGGACTCCCAGTGTGTGCCACACTCCCTGATCTTGAACACGGTTTCCTTTTTTTTTTTTTTTTTCTTTCCTTCTTTTTGATTTGAGAGCCTCCTCTCTGTGCCACTTTGTGGATCTGGCCTTTACATGAATACTGGGGAACTGAACCAGGGCCATCAGGCTTTGCAAGTAAGTGCCTTTAACCACTGAGCCATCTCTCCAGTTTCTAAGGACATCGAATTGAAGAAGGAAGATAAGGAATACCCAGGAGATTGGTGCTCTTCCCTTCAAGCCTCGGGGAATTGTCTAACTTTGTAAAACTGTGTGTGCATGCTAAAATAAAACCAGAAGTGAGATTAAAAATTTTCAAAATCATTGGGTTGTATGGCTTGAGGAACAAAGCTATTTTCTGCTAAATATATCATAATTGGAACCTGCTGTTCTCAGCAATGCCTACTAGCCTCACAGCTGTGCTATTTGTCACTGATAAGCCCACACTGAGAGCAGCTTTGGACCCCACACTATCCTCTTGGGTGATGCATCTTGAACTGTCCAGTCCCTGAGATAATTACTGAGAACTGTGGCTCATGCGGATTTCATTGAGACACATCCTTCTTATCAGGTCATAACTATATGATTATAGTCTGACCCCAAAACCAGTGAACATGTGGAAGGCATTTGGGCCCACCTGAGGGAAGGTATCAACATGCATCTCAGAGTCACATCTTTTCCAAGGGTTAATGAGGGTTAGAAAGATGCTCACTGGGTAAAGCGCTTGCCTCGCAAGCATGAGGCCCCGAGTCCAGTTCCCATGTAAAAGTTGAGCCAAGATGGCACACACACTTGTAATATCAGGGTTGGGAGGTGGAGACAGGAGGGTTCCTGGGGCTTGCCGGCAAGCTAGCCTAACCAACTGGTGAGTTGTGGGTTCAGTGAGGGGCCCTGTCTCAAAAGTAAGGTGGAGAGTAATTAAAGAAGACCTGATATCTACCTGTGCCTCCCCGTGCTCAGTGTGTACCATATACACGCAGACAAACACACACATACACGTGCAGATATGGCTCAGCAGTTAAGGCGCTTACCTGCAAACCCTAATGACCCAAGTTCAATTCCCCAGTGCCCATGTAAAGCCAGATGCACAAAGTGGAGCATGCATCTGGAGTTCCTTGCAGCAGCTAGAAGCCCTGATACACCCATTCTCCCCCCACCTCTCTCTGTCTCTCTGCTTGCAAATAAATAAGTATTTTTAAAAAAAGACTTGCTATCACAGGCAACTTGGATCATTCAGCTCCCTGAGTAAATGTGATTTGCTCCCTCATGGAGCTGAAGCAACAGAGACAGAGAAGGGATCTATCCTGGATGATGGAGTTCAGCGAAGAGAAGAGACCCTCCAACTCCACTGTTGCATCCTCCCTCCAGTGACCATGTCCACGGAAATGAACTGAGAGAGACCAATGCTATTGAAACACGTTCTGGAGAGCTGACAGCTGGTGCTGGAGGCCGAAGCTCAAGTGGTTGCCTCACACATGAGTCTTGGCAGCTGAGCCCACGGCGCAGGGTAAAAGCGAGTGGGGTCCAGGGGTGTGCCAGAACACTGACACCTCACCAGTGGCCTCTGTCAAAGGAGCACAACACTCTCTGTCCCCCTCACATTTGCTCAGGAACCAGAGGGAAGACATTTTTAGACTGGTGTTTTCTTGGAAATTTAAATGCTTCTAGCTGTGAGGACACAGGGAGGTTTGAGAAATAGATGTTTGAAAGACTTCAAGTGCTCACAGCTAGACAGCTCAGTAGAAGGGACAACTTGCTGAATTATATTTAGTGACAGGGACACATTGGGGCCTTAGGTTCGGCCTGTAAATCTGCCTCCATCTGGTTTTTGTAGGCAAGCTGGAAAGAGAGATAGAGAGAGGGAAGGAGGGAGGGAGGAGGAAGAAGGAGAGGAAGGAAAGATAGAAAGAAGAGGAAAAATGGTTCTAGAATAAACTCACAGGTTTCCAATAAAAAGGGATTTACTCTTTATAGCAAAATGAGAATAATGAGAGAGGAAAATAAAAAGGATCTCCATTCACGTAAGTACACAGACACCATTTTTCACTTACTGTCTCAAACTTAACAGCACCCAGCAATTTCCCACAATGTCCATAATGGCCAAAACACCGAGACATAGAAATAACAAATAAGAACTCAGCATTATACACGTTCAGCTTTTACCTCAAAACACAAAGGCTTTTCTCCAAGGCTTTAAAAAAAGTGGCCCTCAGTTGTGTATTCTTCCAAACTTGCTGATTCTTTTTTCCTGGTGATTTTCCTTCACTTTCCCTTAGGCTAAAATGGTTAACAGTCCAGAAACCCTTTGCATTCACAGAGGATGGAAACTAATGGAAACCGAATTGTTTTTTAGGGTGTTTTCACCCTAAAACCTCAATTCTCTGAGACCCAATGGGAGGTTTCTATGGGGAAGCTGTGCCATCAGCCTTGTCTCTCCTATGTCATGGCATCACCAAAGAGGCAAGAGAAACTGTTAGTTAATTAATAAATTAGCAAGCAAAGACAGAGAGAGAAAGAGAGAGCACACCAGGGCCTCCAGCCACTGCAAACAAACTCCAGACGCATGCACCACTTTGTGTATCTGGCTTACATGGGTACTGTGGAATCAAACCCAGGCCATCAGGCTTTGCAAGCAAGTGTCTTAACCACTATGCCACTCCCCTAACCCCAGGAACTTGGTTGTTATTGAAGTGAGCTCTGTGTTCTATTTTATCGGCCAAAGACATTTGGCATGTATGTGTGTGTAGTGTGTATGCACGAGCATGCCTCTTTTGATGCGTGTGGGTGCGTGTATGCCCGGGTGCCACGTGCATGTGTGTGAGTGCTTGTGGAGGCCAGAGGTCAATGTTGAGGCTCTTCCTCAATCACTCTCCACCTCAACCTATGAACACACAGTAATGTGATGGTGTGCCCATCCCTTCATGCTTTCTGTCCCTTCTCCCCTCCCCACCCCCTGAGGACCCTCCTATTTCAAAGAGTCCTTTCTCGATTTTGTCTTATTCCTTTTGTCCTTCTCTGTACTCATGTCAACGTGTTGATGGGCTCAGAGCCCTGCAGGTCTTGTGGGGGTATCAGCTAGCACTGTGGGGTCATGAATATACCTCCTTCCCACTTGGTGGCTCTTACGTTCTTTCCAGCCCCTCTTCCACAATGGCCCCTGAGCCTTAGTGGGCAGAACAAAAATCTCCTTTAGTGATGAGCTCTCGACAATCTCATATGGTTAGAGAACCTTCTTGTTCCAGATGGCAGGGAATCCCAGGGAGGCCCAAGACTTATCAAAGTGGCCAGAGAGAAAGCCCTGGGCTTAGTACTGGATGAGTCATTTCTAGCTCACTGTCAGGACTCAGGGGACCTTGCAGAGGAAGAGACAGCAAGAACGAATGGAAGTGTTGCTCTTACGCTAGCCAGAGAACCGTCTCCATGAAGATGTCAGCAGACCCCTGTTTGTGACAAGGTCTCTCCCTGATGCTCGCTAGCCAGCAAGCCCCAGGATCTTCCTGTGTCTGTCTCCTCAGCAGTGAGATTATAAAACACAATTTATCTACTTAAGAGTCTCTATAGGTCTGATTCTCAGTGAGGGTTTGTGCCAACAAGTGGGCATTGGGATGTCCCACACCCATGAGCTCCCAAGGCAATATTGCTTCTACAGATGGGTCTACGTGAGTGATGTGAAACCTCCACCAACCCCTCCAGGCAAGTGTGTCATTCACTCCAAGCCATTATTTTTGAAATATTTTTTTATTACTAATCACTCTGACAGTGTTGGGAAAGAAGATTCAAATACTTCTCTACCATTTTTAGCTTTTCCAATTTCTTTATTGAGCATTTTCTGGGGAGATTTAGAGGTGAGATCTAGAAAGAGTTTGGCAGGAGAAGGAAGCAGCCAGAAAAGCATGTGGGGTGGAGAGCTCTTGGCAGCATGCAGATTCTTGGCATGGCTCCTCCAGGGCCATGGGGACCGTCCTCACTGAAGTTGGCCATGTGCCTGGTATTGCAGAGCAGGCCTTGTTCATATGCCACTCATTCTTGGCAGGCAACCTGCTCAGGGCTTTAGTCTGTAGCAGCAGCATCCCTCCTCTGCCTGCCAAGGAGCAGACAGGAGAGAAGGGGCATCTTGCCAGCAAGTCCCCCATCACCTGAGCAGGTGCAGACAAGGCTGCTTGTCCTCTGAAGAGGCACCCAGCGAGCCCTCAGTGAAAGCCTGAAATTTCTAGGAAGATGGTCAGAAAAACAAATGTGCTTCAAAGCTAAAAGGAAGAATTGGTTTTCTAAAAAAAAAAAGTCTGGAAAAGCCAATTGTGGAGGGGGTGCACACTTATAATCCCAGGGCTGGGGAGGCAGAGACGGGCAGATCTCTGGGACTCAATGGCCAGCTAATCTAACCTACTTGGTGAGCTCCAGAACACAGAGGGAGATCCTGTCTCAGAAAAGGTGGAGACACCTGAGGTTATCTTCTGTCCTACAAACACACACCACCCATGCACATGTACCCACATACATACACATGCACACATTATATATATATACTTGTACACACATTTAAGTTGCAAAAATGAAAGGGAATATGAATTAACAAAATCAGGGATGGGGCAAGACAATGGAGATTATGCAAATGATAGCTAGGACTTCACATTTAAATGCTTTTGTCTTTATGTCTAACAAAATGCTAAGAATAATTGTGATACCATCTGTGAGGCACTCTATATGCTAAGCCCTGTGCTGGGGGCCTCAGATGGATCATCTAACTCAGTCATGCAAACACACCTCAGGCATGTTATTGAATGTAATCCTCCTAGCCTCTCAGGTTTACAGATGCAGAAATTAAGTCTTATTAGAAAGATCAAGTAGCTTATTCCTAATCAGACCTTCTAATTGGTGAAGCCATGATTTAAACACATCTCTGATTAATTATAAAGCCCCCACCTTTAATATGTTTTTAATTCATTTGTACTTGTATATGTGTGTGCATGCACACATACCACACACACAAACACACACACACACACACACACACACACACACACACACACACATCTCCCTCCACACTATAGTAAACCAACTACTCTACACGGTATTAAAAGCCCATGTGTCCATAAAGAATATTGGAGAACATGTGACCCAATCTGCTCACCGCTTAGGTTTATTTATTCATTTACCTCACATACATTTGTGTGTATGAGTCTATGTGTGTGGTAGCACCTCTCTGCATGTGCACGTGGAGACCAGAAGACAACCTCAGCCGTCATTCCTCAGTCTCTGCTCACCTCTCTGGAGACAGCATTTCTGCCAGGCCTGGAGCTCACCAAGCAGGCCAGGCTGGCTGGCCAGTAAGCCCCAGAAACCCTTCTGTGTCTGCCTCCCCAGTGCTGGGATTATGAGCACCATCATGCCCAACTTTTTTTCCATGGGTTTAAGGGTTCAAATTCAGGTCTTCACGCTTGCAAGGCAAGGACTGTACCAACTCAGTTTGTCTCCCCAGACCTCACTTCTTGGGTTTGAAATAAAGGTAAAAAGTGAGGTCAAATAGGGATTCAGAATTCCTCTCCCTAGATGGAATTCTTTCTTCTCCTTCTTGAATCACATTTTTCTGTTGTACATTGGATAAAATGTGTATAGAATCAACAATGGCCACTAGTCATCTCTCTATAGAAAACTAGCCAAACAAAGGAAAGAATACACATGTTTATAAGTAGCTGAACAATCAGGTCACAAGTGTGAAGTACTGTCACAGTGACCACCAGTGTCAAGGAGGGAAAGATCACTTCTGGCTTGACAACCAGCACGGTACTTGAGAGAGAGGTGGTACCAGAACCAGGCCCAGAAGCACCAACAAGATGTGAACCAGATGTGGTAGCAAGGGCTTTGGTAGTGGAGACATAAGACACTGGATTCTGGTGAACTAAACCAAATAACTACATCACCGATAGATTTTTCCAGAATGCTGCCCCATGAGCCATTATCATAGTAAACACCATGGCTACACACATCAGCTCCCTTTCTCTCCACAGTATTGTGCCACGATGGTCCACAGCCAAGGTAAGTTTGGATACAGACAGAGAAATGACCATTGACCAGGAGAGAGACTAACATAGAACGACGACTCAGCAGGAGCATAAATTTGAGAAGTGGTAGAAATGAATTCCTTGAGGTGTCAAAATGTCTTTCAAGGGATTCCAGAACAGGCTTTCTTTGGCCATCCAGGAAGAGTGATGCGGGAAGGAAAAGGCTAGAACTTTGGGGAGCCCAGCTCATCTGTACTCTCACCCCTGTCTGAGCCAGCTGCATACACAATCACAGACTATGTTGATGCACCTTTTTGAAACAGTGGAATCACACACAGTGTGTGAAATATTAAATCTCAACCACACTTGTGATGTGTGATGTGTGAACCCAGGTCACTCATACATCAGAAGGACCATGTCTCCCTTGGGGAAAGAAACATGGCATTTTTTCTTATTGAATCCACAGTGAGAAGAAGGTTGTCTGGAAGAAAGAGTGACCTGTGAGAAGGATTCAGCCTGCCTTGTGCAGGAGGGCCAACCATTGAGAAACGAGGTTAGGTTTCGGGATGAATGAAGTTGCCTTCTAGGTATCTCTTCATTATTAATAAAATCCCAACACTGATGATGTGAATGTTCCTGGGTCCAAGAGAGACCTTGTATTTGCTGCAAGGGAGGGTGACTATCCCATGGGAATCCCATCTCCTTTCCCAGTACTTGATTCTTGTTGTGGTTTGAATACAAAGTGTCCCCCAAAGGTATGTATATTGAAAGCTGGGTCCCTGATGGAAGTCAAGTTCAGAGGTGGGGCTTTGGGGAAGTGATTGGATTATGAGGACTCTGCCGTTATCTTATCATGGATTAATGCATTCATGGATTCAAAATTTAAGTAATTGTATGTGCATATGTGCACTTGTGTGTGTGTATGCATTGTGTAGGTCATCATGAGAGGGGAGGAAGAGATCTTAAGGAATGGGGAAATGAAAGCTTAATAGATACATGTGACATGAAAACTGGAGTTGGGGGGAATGAAGGAAACCAGACAGTAGGGGGGATCAGAGATTACAGAGGAGGGTAACAAACAAGGGGCATGGATGAGAATAAAATCACACACAGACACAATACATACATATATATGTATGTATATATATATATATATATATGAAACACATTTCTTTATATACTAACCTAATAAGTAAATTAAATTTTAAATAAATGATTGGAGGTAGTAAACTGTGGGAAGTAGAATCTAGCCAGTGACTGGGAACATGCCCTGGAAGATAAACCTTCAGTATCTGTCCCCTCCGATCACTGCCTCCCGGTCACCACACGCTTCTGCTGCTACCATGATGTTCTGCTTTTCCTCAGTGCCATGGCAATGGATCCACCTGACCTTGTATTTAAACCTCATGAGCCAAAATAAGTTCCCTTCTCTTTGCT
This sequence comes from Zapus hudsonius, assembly GCA_004024765.1. Lineage (NCBI taxonomy): Eukaryota > Metazoa > Chordata > Mammalia > Rodentia > Dipodidae > Zapus > Zapus hudsonius. The sequence continues at coordinate 85,702 of PVHP010002578.1, forward strand.
GGGACAAAACACCCAACCAGAAGCAGCTCATGGAAGGAATGGTCTTATTTCTGGCTCACAGTTTTGAGGGGAAGTTTCATCATGGTGGGAAAAGCATGACAGAGCAGGCATCACATCTTCTCATCAACAGGGAGGAAGGAGAGAGAGAGAGAGAGAGAGAGAGAGAGAGAGAGAGAGAGAGAGCTTAGTGTGGTAAGTAGGGCTGGACTATAAAATTCAGAGGCTCGCCCCCCAGTGACACACCTCCTCCAGCAAGACTCCACCAGCTGGGGATCAAGTATGAGGCTTGATCACAAACACATGAGGCTATGGGAACACTTCACATTCAAACCACCAGAATGGTACATGCATCCACACTCATGCATGAACACATGCACACTAATACCCACATTCATAATACACACACACACACACACAGGATTATAAAAAATACAATGGTGCGTCACAGACTTCCTCTGCTAGATACTGTGGTCAGCATCTTGCACCTCTGAACACATTCAATCTCCTCAGTGGTCCCCTGGGACAAGTCTTATAAAAACTCCAATTTGACATGAAGAAACCAAGCTATAGAGAGGCTAAGCCACTTGCCCCTAGGAACCCAACGGGAAGGTGGAAACAATGGGGTTTGATCCTAAGCATCTGGCTCTGGAGCCTTTGGGATGAACCCACTGAGATACAGGACCAACCCTATGAAGTCCCTGCCACAGAATCTCAGGTCTTGCCAGTAGGAGGTGGCCACCTGTCAGGAAGCTCCCAGGGCAGCAAGGCTGTCTGGGCACAGAACTCTGGAGTACTATGGCCCTCACTGGAATTCAGGAGCATTGCTCCTAGGTACGTCAAAGGCCAGTGGAAGACACCTGCCTGATCATCTGGACTCTACCCACCCCACTGAATTCCTAAGGGCTGTGCTGAATGGACACCAATGGTGGCTGGCTCACTCCCTGCCAAGAGCATTCCAGCAGCACACCTGCTTTCCTTGGTCACCGGCAAACCCAGGCCAAGTTAGCTCCTGCCTCACACAGTACTGAGAAAACAGCCTTCCTTCCAGAGAGTTAAAGGAAAGTTCCCAAGTCAAAGGTGGCAGTGTCCTGGTTGGCATGTCTTTCCTCCTCTTGTCTCTGGTGCCCTTTAGTGACTCAAGCCAGTCTGATGAGCAGTCTCCTCCTTAGTCTGTGATTGCCCTCAAGGTCCCTGGCAGAGCTCAGGGCAGTTATTATTAGTGCTTCATCTCATTAAAGGCTTTTCCCAGTCAGATATGGCAAACCAGTAGCAACCTGGAGCTTTCTGTTTACAAACACACTGACTGTGTCAACCTGATGTAGTAGCAGAGAGAGGCAAACACTGCCTTCTAGCTCCCTGGCCCTTCCCTCTCTTCTGGTTCAGTTCTTCCTTCCAGAGTCCCATGCAGGAGGTGACCTCTTGTAGTCAACCTTTCTCCATCTGCGACAAAGAACCCAACCGAAAGTGGCTTGTGGAGAAGTGGGTTTATTTTGGCTAACGGACTTGAGGGGAAGTTCCATGATGGCAGGGAAAATGATGGCATGAGCAGAGAGTGGACATCACCTTCGCCACAGAACTGCAAACAGTGACAGGAAGGTGTGCCAAAAGCTGGCAAGGGAAAACTGGCTATAACCCCCATAAACCCACCCCCAACAGGTTCTAATGCCCAAACTGCTGATCAGATCGAGCATTCAGAACACATTTGTTTGTGGGGGATGCCTGGATCAAACCTCTGCCAGGAAGCTCTCTGGGATTTGTGGGATGCACTCTGTAGCATTCTGCTCTATACACATGTTGAAGGGGGATTTTACCAACCCAGGGTATGTCAGCCAAATATCCCACTTGGGATGTCTTTCGGGAGTTTTGCAATGGTTTAATAATGTGAATGCATCAGAGTTGGTGATTGCTACATGAGTTTTGTGAACAGACCATGGTTAGATCCCTCTGTAGCCTGAGGACTTACATGATTGCCATGTTCCTCCCTTATGAGGACTCCTCCACCCTGGCAGGCAGAGGATGGTAGAGCAGAGGGTGGACGTCACGTCTTGCCACAGCAGCTGGCAAAAAGCAGCGAGAAAGGGATCTGGACTCTAGCAAAGAGGAAGCTGGGCTGTAACACCAAAAATCCCACCCCCAGCAACACACCTCCTCCAACAAGGCTCCACTTCCCAAATTGCCACTAGCTGGGCACCATCAGTGAAAACATACATGTTTATAAAGGACATCTGATTCAAACTACTACAGTGTCCATGCACAAATCAGAAGGAGACACAACCCAGAAGAAAACACTGTACCACGTACATGCACACAACACATGCATACACACATGTATGCGCACACACACAGGGTGGGGCATGGAACAGCAGAAAGGGAATGCACAAGTGGTCTGCTTGAATGAAACCTTGTTATATTCCATCAATTAGTGAGAAATCCAGCCGGCTTCCAGCTAGAACTTTAGATGCCTTCAGGGAGGAAATTTCTGGAGGTAAATCTTCTCTGTTCAGGATGCTTGTAAAAGGGATCCAGGCTTCGACCT
>PVHP010002579.1:0-87236 GCA_004024765.1 Zapus hudsonius
TCTCTGTTTGGACCTGTAAAAGGGGGCAGCCACTTTTGCCATTATGGAACTTCCCCTGGATCTGCAACTTGAATAAATCCCTTTCTCCCATAACTGTGTCTAGTTTGGAGATTCATCCCAGCAGTGTGTGGCTATGACAGTGTAGAATACAACATTTATTATTTTACATACTTTATTGCTCAGATTATCTTCAATGTAATAGCTTCCTAATTACATTTAAGCCCTCAGATTCCTGCTGTCCTGGTAAAGGGGTGGGGACAGAGTGGGAGGAGATGGATGTATCCTCCCAGAGAAAACAGCACTGCTACATACCTACCTGGGTCATCCCTCAGCACTATCACTGGTACCAGCGTTTGGAAGCTAAAACTGTTTCAGGATACCAGACTCGGTGACCTAGCTAGTACTGAGGCACTGGAGAAGAGAAAGTGCTGGGGGTAGGCTTTTTATTTTCTGATCATATCAAAACTGAACTATGAGCTTTGTAAAAGCTAGGCTTCATTTCAATGCGCCCAGGATTGGCTAGGTGATTGAGAGTTAATAATTGAACTGTGAAACAAAAGTGGGAGAGGAAAGAAGGCAAGGGACTCAAGGATCGAACACTTCAATTAGAAATTCAATTCATAGACAGGAAATGAAAACTCAATGACTTCAAATATAACATACCTTACATATAAATACGGAAGCATGGTACGGACTGAATCTGCAAGTGCAGCCTAGATGGGGTAAGTGAGTGGTGTGTCAAGGCTCCATCTCCTCAGATGGAAGATTTAACTGGGCTTTACTTAACTGGTAAGTCAAGAATATGCAAATATACGACGTGGGTAACGTGGCAAATACTAAGGGTGGGGGGGAGTGAAAACACAGAAGGGAAGATAATTCACTTAAATGTAGAACACAAAATTTATTGAAGAATAACAAAGGACGGTGCCAGTAAAGGAGGCTTTAAAGATACAGGGATTTACAAGCCTGTCACATGGCAGAATCTATGCTAACAGTAATGTCCCAGTGATTCCATGGAAAGTGTTTTAAGGATGCTGTGCATCGTGGAACAGGCCAGGGAAGAGGCAGGAAGGCCAGTTTACAGTGCAATCACCTCAACAAATGAGGAGGGTGGAAACCATGGAAGTAAAGAGAGAATGACTGAAGAAATCTGATGGCAGGGAGAGAGACGATGGTGAAGGAGTCAGGAGCTCAGAGCTGATCAGAGGAACAGACAAAAAAAAAACCAAAGTACTGAACAGTGATTTAAAGCTTTTAAGTCTAGGAAGAAGAACCGAGCTGATTTTAGCAAAGTAGGAAGGATGATGACGGTGTGGAGAGCTCAGTGGCAGATCCCTGGCCAGCATGCGTAAGGCCCTGAGCCTGATCTCTAGTGTCAGAGGATCAGGAAAAGAAAAACAGACAGACAAAATACTCAGGGAAGACAGAAAAAGATCTAGTTACAGAAAGAATAAAAAAACTTATTTGCAAGAAGATAGAAAGAGAAGGGGAGAGGAAGAGGAGATGGAGAGAGGGGAGAGAGACTCTGCAATAGGCACACCAGGGCTTCCTTCCACATGCATGGGCCACTCTGTGCACCCAGCTTGACATGGGTACTGGGGAACTGACTCAGGCTAGCAGGCTTTGCAAGCAATCACCTGTAAGTGCTGAGCCATCTCCCTAGCTCTGATAGAATTTTAACTACTGGGAAATATGTAAAATTAAGATCTACAAAGGAAAATTGAGAAGCAAATAAACACAGAAAAAAATTAGAAAGGGATTGTTTGCAACATAAGAGAATGCTGAGGCTCAAGGAGAGGCAATCGTGCCTTGGAAATAAAGCAACAACGACGAATAACGAGGTGCCCCTTGCACCTGCCAGCCACTATTCTAAGCACCTTGCATATGTGGCCCCTGTGGCTCTCATGAACCCTATTAAATAGATACTGTTACTTATTCCCAGCTTGCAGATGATGGAGAAACATGGAGTTTACAATGAGAGTAAGCTGTGGAGATCAGAGGTACACCAAAGCGATGTGGCTCCAAAGTCCATGTTCTCCGCCAGCTCAGCACTGTAGAGTGCTTAAGACCCTCAGCCACTCTCTAATCCATGGTACTGAGGACACTGGATGAGAGAACAGTGGCAGATCTCAGAGGTGAATTAACTTATGAGGACAAAAGTTTGAGATGTTTGTCATTCTAAAGGTGGTATGGGGGATGGAGAGATGGCTTAGTGGTTAAGGCATTTGTGAAGGACCAGAGTTCAATTCCCCAGGACCCATGTAAAGCCAGATGCACAGGGTGGCGCATGCACCTGGAATTTGCTTGCAGGGGCTAGAGGCCCTGGCATGGCCATTCTCTCTCTCCCTTCCTCTCTCTCTCTCTCTCTCTCTCTCTCTCTCTCTCTCTCTCACACACACACACACACACATACACACACATACACACACATACACCTCTCTCTCAAATAAGAAAATGAATAAAATATTTAAAATGGGCGTGGTGGCGTACGCCTTTAATCCCAGCGCTTGGGAGGCAGAGGTAGGAGGATCGCAGTGAGTTTGAAGCCACTCTCACAGGTCAGGTCAAACAGCACCACCGCAAACCAAACCCACCTCCAAGTCGAAGCTATGGCGGATCCGAGACTATAAAACTGGGCCAGGCAAATAAAAGCAGAAAGGAGAGGTGAGAAATGGATGTAGCCATGGAAAGTGAAGCAGGGATGAGAAACTAAATCTCCGGAAGCAGAGGCAGAGAAACTGGCTTCTCAGATTGCTAACAGGTCTTCTCTCACACAAGGCCCAGCAGCTCATCAAGCAGTGGTTTCCTGCACCAGCTTATCCTTGAAGCCCAGTAATGCCTAGTCAGACGACTAGTTACTATAGAATATACGCCAACACAAAATCTGGAGACAGATAACGCCAAGGAAAAGAAAATGTACCAGGAAGAAAATGAGCTCCCGAATGGCTAAAAGCTCTGCAATGATGATTCTGACTTACCAGAAAGTATCGCTGATAATTATGTTCCTGCCAATGACAAACTCAGTCTCTTTTCAAAGCAAGTTATCAATGCTGACAGTTAAGGACTGTCTCAAATTTGGGAATCAAAGGTCACACGACCTATCTTGTCTGTTAATATCTAAGACATCTGAAAGCTCTCTTTATCACACAGTTAAGAATACCCAGCCCTGTACCTAGCCTTTGACTTGACGGCCAAAATTAACAATAACAATAACAAAATCTCTCCCTGTTTTTTTTTCTTTAAAGGTCCTTTCTCTGCAAACAATGTTTGTTACTTTCTTTGAAGCTAATTTCCTTACAAGTCCAAAATGAAACTAATGACAGGAGCTCACAATCAGTTCATCTGGCAAGTTTGTGTCAAAGACCAAACACAGGTTCAAAGGGCTGCAATTATGATCGTGGTATAGATTCTAACTGTGTAAGAAATCATCAGTGGGTATGGTGGAAACACCCACCATCCCCCAGCACTCAGGAGACTGAGATAGGAGAACCAGGAGTTTCCTATCAGAAGGGAAAAAGGAAGGAAGGAAAACAGAAGGAAGGAAAGGGAGGGAGGGAAATCATCTAAGCCCCTTCATTTTATTTTTTACACATTTATAGAAACTTTCAGTAGTATTAAATTTCATTAGAAAAGTTTAATGAGCCAGGAGTGGTGGTGCACACCTGTAATCCCAGCTCTCTGGAAGCCCAGGTAAGAGGATCACTGTGAGTGAATTCAGCCTAGGCTACAGTGAGATCCTACCTCAAAAAAAATGTCATGAGTATCAATATTGTAATTCACAGTTAAACAAAGCTGTAGATATGTGCTCACATTTTTTTTTTTAAGACAGTCTCACGTAGCACAGGCTGCCCTCGAATTTACTACCCAGGCAAGGATGACTTCCAAGTCCTTATCCTCCTGGTCCCAACTCCTGAGTGCCTGGATTACAGGCATGTGCACAATGTCTGCGTGCTTGCTGGTTTTCTGTTTTACATTCTTTTAACAAGAAAACTCCTTTGGGATTTTTTTTCATAAAAACTTTCAAGATATGCCAGAGAATTTCTGAAATACTACAGAAAACCAAAGAGTAAATTCTTAGTCCAACTTATTGGCATCTTCTCTTTAGTTATACTTACAATAGAACTTACAGAGGGGAAAATGATTCAGTCTTTATGGTAATGGAACATTTGTGTGTGTGTGTGTGTGTGTGTGTTTGTGTGTGTGTGTGTGTCCACACGTGTGCAGGCACCAGTGTGCATGTGAGTGGAAGCCAGAAGCTGACACTGGCTGTCTTCCAGTCACTCTCCGCCTTATTCTTTGAGACAGGGAATTTTGCTGAACCCAGCCTCCCCAACACAGAGAATACAGGTATACTCTGCAGCACCTGGCATTTTATATGGGTGCTGGTGGTCTACGCTCAGGTCCTCATACTTGTACAGCAGACGCTTTATCCACAGACACCTTGGGTTCAATGGATAGTTTCTTTATAAGGAGAGAGAGAATGAATATGGGTGTGCCAGGGCCTCTTGATGCTTCAATACAACTCCAGACACATGCACCATTTTGTGCATCTGCCTTTATGTGGGTAGATGGGGAATTGAACCCGGGCTGGCAGGCTTTGTAAGTAAACAGCTTTAACTGCTGAACCATCTCCCCTGTCTCCTCCCCAGTGGAATTCTATATCTAGATTTTGATGCTGGTTAATAATTTAAACATAAGAAAACATAGACCTATAGACACAAATTGTACTAATGTCAATTTCTTGGGTTTCATTTTTTTTCTTTGCTTTGGGTTTGTGCTGGGGATTGCAATCTAGGCATTGTGTATATTAGGCAAGTGCTCTACCACTTAGCTATACACCCCCTTCCTGCCCTGGACGGGTTTTACTATTAGTTATGTAAGATGTAACCAATAGGGGCCTAGGAGACAGCCTTCTGGCCCAAGGTCAATCCTTCCCAGCACCCACGTGAAGATGGACATAAAGTTGGTATACACAGGGCCAGCTATACTGTGCATGCTGCTAGCAGCCAAGCAGTCTGCCTCAAAAGGAAGATGGAAGGAGAGGTCCAACACCCGACCTCCACACGCATGACATGGCATGTACGAACGAACACACACACACACACACTCCCCAAAATAATACATGCAACCAACAGGGGAAAGTGGGTGAAAGCCACAAGCCTCTACTACTTTCGCACTTTCCTATGGATCTATGATATGGGAGGCCAAGAGCATCCTGAAACCCAGCAGCACTGGGGGGCTCAAGTGAAGGCATCCTAGAAGTGGGTATTGTTTTCCTCCTCCTATAGATGAGGAGGCTGAGATACAGACACTTCACGTCACTTGCTGCGGGCACACAGGGCAGAGCCAGGCGGACACAGGTGGGATGACTACAAGTTTGCATTTATCCGAAAGGCTGCAGAGCCACGCACAGAAGGATTACAGGAAAAGCATGGCTGACAATCAAATTCACTTTTTGCTTTGGCAGGATCCTCAGGCACAAGTGTAGAATGACTAATGAAAGGAAGACTGCAAGCAACAAGATTAGTTGAGAGACTGATGTAATGAGCCAGAAACAACAATGACAAATCAAGAGAAGTGAACCTACAGAAAGAGTGCGAAACCAAGTGCGCTCCTGACTGAATGAGGGGTGAAGGTGACTCCAAGGCCCCGGCCAAGAGCTCCAGGCCTTCATAATACAACTTCTTATCGCAATCGCAAGGCAGGCAGGAGAGATGCTCAGTAGTCAGGCCCCTTGACTGCAAAGCCCAACGACCCAGTTTGATTCCCCAGTACCCACTTAAAGCCAGATGCACAAAGTGGTGCATGCATCTGGAGTTTGTATGCAGTGGCAGGAGATCCTGGTACACCCATACTCATATTCTCTCTCTCTCTCTCTCCTTGCAAATAAATAAAATATTTAATAAAAATCATAAGGCAGATGCATTCAGTCTTAAGTCATCTTCAGGTCAGCTGTACATACCCATGGCCTTTGTCTTTACCCCCAGGTAAAAACTGTGACTCTGAACCTTCAAGTTATTATTGCTTGGCAGTGTCATGCTGTTTAATATGTCTGTGGAACCAGGAGGATAGGATACCATATGGGGGCCATATCACTAGACAAAAATGGATAAAAAAGCTATGGAGAATAAATCCAGTAAATGTCTTAATCATAATCAATACTCAAACAAGAACCTAAGTAGCCACTGAGTGGATTCGAACCACGTCTTAAAAGGAGAAGCTGGTATCCCCGTCTTAAGAGTCAAAAGAAAATTAAAATAACTAAATACATAATGCTAAACCAGACCACTGGTTTTGATCCTTTCATTCACAAATGTTAAAAAAAATACATATGCTGTTCTTAAGCTGTAAGGATCTATTAAATAATGTTTATCTAAACGTCTCACATCAAACAATCACTGGGGACACTTTACTCTGCAGCTATGATGGGTCCTAAGTGTAGGGAAGGCTATGGAAGGCAGAGCTGCTGCACGTAGGAATCAAAATCACGTTCACATTATTTAACACTGTCTCAAGAAAAAAATGCAAATGGAGAGCTCCCATTTTGAGAGAAGTATATTTTGGAAGAAACTGTTAAAATGATGGTTTGAAATGACAATGAAGGCTGAAAAGATGGCAAAGTGGTTAGAGGCACTTGCTTGCAAAGCCTGATGGCCCGGGGTTCAATTCCTCAGTGCCCATGAAAAGCCAGATGTACAAAGTGGTGCATGTCTGGAGTTCGTTTGGGAGTGGCAGGAGACCCTGACATGCCCATTCTCTCTCTCTCTCTTCCCCCAAAGAAATAAATTTTTTTAAATGATAACGAAATCTGCAAATCTTCTATATTGTGGACAGCATGACTGGTGGTTACTCTTTGGTCTCTGATATTTGTCGGGGAGAATGGTTTTCATGGCTGCCTGTCTGGTAGATAAGGAAACATAAAGGTGCTTTGTAGATGTGTGAATGTACATATAAATATACACATATTGCCCTGGATAAGCTTTCCAATCAGAATAATTTTTTATAAAATTCTACTAAATTAAGATTAAAAAAACATAAGTTAATAGAAAAAATATCTAGCCAAAACAAAGAGTCTGGAAGCCAAAAATCTCAACAAAACAGGTACACAAAATGAACAAACAAAACCCAGCACATTTTCACTGAACACTTTTAGCCATAATGTTCATGTTTTTAAAAAAGGCAAGTAAGCCGGGCGTGGTGGTGCACGCCTTTAATCCCACACTGGGGAGGCAGAGGTAGGAGGATCACCATGAGTTCAAGGCCACCCTGAGACTACAGAGTGAATTCCAGGTCAGCCTGGGCTAGAGTGAGACCCTACCTTGAAAAACCAAAAAAAAAAAAAAAAAAAAAAGGCAAGTAGCACACCTTGTTAAAAAAAAATGACATTCTAGGATAAATTTATAGCTCTCAAGAGAAATAACTAAAGTTTAAAGAATCACATACAAAAATAACAGACGCAGGGGCTGCGATAAAACGAAAGAGAAGGCAAACATCATTGACTGGAAACCTGGTAGCAAGCATTCTGAACACTGAAACTGGTGAGGGACCAAACCTCACAGACAGGAGACTTACAGACAGAAGAAATTAAACTGAATATTCCCAAAGAAAAGGGCCATGGAATTCCAACCAACTTGCTACAGAGATGGTCAGAATGAAGCAGCGAGACATTTGTGGCCGTAAGGTAGAACTCGGAACCACTAAACTATTACATGAAGGTTTTCACGGAAGATTCGGGTTGGAGGGAAGTCTCCCGGGCCGTGAGAATGACGCCTCACTGAAGGCATTCTACAGAACGCTAAATTCTCCCGACCTTAATCCACATCTGTGACCCAGCACTGTTCCTCTATGCAGCAGCCAAGCTAGCAACAGACTGGTTAAAAACAATTTGGATCTTCAACTTCCCATAACACAGGCAGCAGCTGACATCTCTTTACAGCTACAGGAGGAGATTTTTCAACTGGACAGGCCCCAGTGGCCTGCTTCTACTTTGTTCCTAAACCAGAGGACTTGCACACGCTGAGAATGCTTTATGCTTTAACCTGCAGTAAAGGCTTTATATCATTTTAATGCCCTAGTGCTCACAATGCAACAGAACCACCCCAATGAGTGCAAGGAGCATATATGGTTTGTCTGTAATGATTTCTTACCAGGCTCCAGACAGGAAAGGCTTAGTAAACACTTTCCCTAATAAGTAACTATGCGTTTCTGCAGGTGAAAACAAAGAGAGAGAAAATCGGAGGAACAGGTAGGTGAGAAAGAAAACACTCATATTTTTCTAGGTCTTAAAATTTTAGCTTTTATATTTAAAATGATTACTAAACATTTTAAACTTTCATAGCTATCAGAATGTTTCAGAAAAACATGCACCAAGCAATATTAACTGTTATTTAGAATTTTCCTCTAGTTCTTACAAACTGATGTTTCAGGTTAAGACACAGCTTAAAACAAATCATTCTGAAAATCCTGGTGCGATGGTCAGTTATGTTGTCAACTTGTCCCGTTTATAATCCACAGTCATCTTGGGTGGGCCTGAGGTTGCTTACAGGAAGGACTGAGTAAAGGAGAAGGTCCCTCCTCCAGAGGGAGCCCTTCCTCCAGAGTGGGTGCCCTCTCAGTAGGGGGCAGGCTGTAAGGAAGCTCAAGGGGAAAGAAATTTTTTCTCTTCCTCTCCCCCACCTGTTTGCTGGTGTGTCTGTGTGTGTGTGGGGGGGGGGTGCTGGTGATGGCTTTTCTTTCTCTGTTTGGACCTGTGGGGGGGGCTCTTTGCCATTACAGAACTTACTCTGGATCTCTAACTTCAATAACCCCTTCCTCTCATAACTGTGCCTGGTTTGGAGGGTCATCCCAGTGGCATGTGGCTATGACACCTGGTCTCAGCATTGGCACAAGACATTCTAGATTCTAAATTCAAGATATGGAAGACACATTCATGTGTTTTTCCTATTCAGGTCAATCTAAATATATAATGCTACCTCATGCATACAGTCCCCTCATCTGTGCGACTGATCAACACCAGGAATTTCAAATCAGGTTCTAAGACCTAACATAAAAGTTCCAGTGTGTCAATGTGACTTTCAATTTTTATGGAATCTAAAGGTCCCTAATAGATGGTACATTCAAGAATTGATAAATTCTAGACCAAATGTAAAATACATTCAATTTTCAACAATCTAAATAGAAATTCTGCTAATTCCTTTGGTTACTTGAAAATCCATAAAAGCACAAAGCTGTCACAGAAAAAGAGTTATTGAAGAAGTTACATTTTGGGTTGAGAGTGGTACAAAATATATGATCTTAAATTCTCCTGGTGTAATGCCATTAAATATTAAAGACTGTGAGAAACAGATGTTTCATTGCAACTCTTATAATTGAAAAATAAAATCAAATTTCCCAAACCTGGCTTATAATTCAACCAGATCCAGCAAGTTAGCTGTGCAATTTTAATAAGTTTCATAGCAAAGCGCTGCAAACCTGATGTGATAATTACCTGCGGCATACATGCAAAACAAAAACAAACGCAGGTTCTTTTCGCTTAACGATGCATTTTATTGCAAAACCACAAAAAGTACAGCCATATTAGCACAAACTAAATAAAAAGGCACAGGAGGTTATCATGTCCATCAGGAAGAGACATGTATGTACTCTGCCGAGGAAGAAGGGTGGAAGGGAAAAAGAGGAAGGAAGGAGAAGGCAAACATTTCTATACCTGCAATTTCCCAGAGAAATGGACCTAGTATGGTATCCATGAGGTTTTTAAAAAGCTTCAGACTAGATAAAGAGCAATCACTTTATGTCATTCAACTTTGCAGTGTGTCTCCTTACAGTCACCGCTTCCTTCCATCCCAGCTTTCAGGCAAATGGGAGACAGAACAGGGTGGAGTAGAAGAAAATACAAGCGGCGCCTTTCAGCACCTCACACCACCAACCCTCCTCCTCGCAAATGCCCAACAGTTTCCCCTACTACGAAAATAAGTCTTCCCATCTCAGGACACACAGCAGACGTTGTCTGTCTGTCTCCTTAGGACAGACAGATGCGGGCAGCCCCACCCCACGCCCCCAAATTTTAAGTCATCGGTCATCCACTTAACATGCAGACGACAAGATACCTCTACCTGCAGTCTGGGGGTCTGAAGGTGGGCGGAGGGACTCCTTTCAAAGTAGTGTCACCCCAACACGGTTCCTTCCCCCCCTGGCCGGGGAGGCGAAGGAGACCCTCTCCGGTGCTGCGGCCAGGAGTTTGGGGTGGAGATGTGGGGGGGGGGGAGTGTGAGCGGGCCAGGGGATGCGAACCCGTGGCCGAGCCCAGGTTAGCCCCAACCCCAAGCACGCTTCCCAGCCCAGGCCCTGCAAACTCCAGGCTGTCTGACACTCCAACTCCCTAACTTCCCATCTGCAGACCATCGGCACCCCAAGTCCACGTCACAGTTTGAAGCACAGACAGACGGACAGACAGACAGACAGACGCCCCCGAACCAACAAGCCCGCACACCTCCAAAGCTCCAACTCCGGGCAGGAGACCCCCACCTCCGGATTCAAACCTTCCGCCCACAGCGGAGAAACCCAGACACCGGAGTCGGGGGGCTGGGGTGGTGGTGGTGGGGCGCCCCACCCGCAGCCGGGGCCAGGGGCCAGGTCGCCCCTCGGAAGCCCCAGCCTCGTCTCAGACCCGTCGGGGGCGCCGCACTTACTTTCTCCCCCCACCAAACCCTCGGGATTAAAAAATAGATAGATATCTCTCTGTTATTGTTATGGTCGGTAAAGTCACGAGAAACAAGTGAGGACACAGGCTCGAAGCGCAGCCCGGCTCCCACGACGCCCCCCACTCACCTCGGAACGCCGGCCGCCGGCGCAGCCCCCTCCCCAACGTCCCGGCGCCCGAGGGCTGAGCAGGGAGGAGGGAGGCGCGGGGGAGGGGAGCCTTCCGCACGGGGCGCCGGCCGGGAGGGGCGGGGAGGGCTCGAGGCCGGCGCAGGAAGAGGAGAAGGGGGAGGGGAGGCCCAGGCTCCCAGTCTCCCCCTGGAAAGCCTCCCTTGTCTCAATCACATCAGACTGACTGTCTTTGTCTGGCTGACAACCGCCATATTGATAGCAACAGCCCCGCTCCCACCTGCTGCCGCCGGGCGTCCCTGGGAGTTGTAGTTTCGGGCTCCCTCGGGCCCTGCGTCTAGAGGGCCACAGAGAACTACAAGTCCCGGCAAGCCGCGCGCCCACAGGGAGGAGCTGGCGCCCTGGGGACTACATTTCCCAGAATGCCACGGGCGCCCAGGCCCATCGCGGGGACATGATATCATGCTGGGGTGGGGAAGGAGGATGGATTGGCGGTGGGGATGAATTTAAGCGGACGGAAGGAGATGGTTCAGCGAGGAGAGGGAGGAAAAGGAAAGACGACCACAGTTCCCATGATGCCGGGGGTGGACTACATTTCCCATGATGCTCGGGAGGGGGCGGAAAAGGGACGCGTAAAGAGGGAAGACTCCAAGTCCCGCGATGCTCTCGGCCTCGGAGATCGACCCGGAAGACGCTTCCTGGCGTGAGGAGTGGACGGACCAGTGACGAGTGAGCCGAAGTCCAGTATGAAACTGGTGAGCTGCGGCGCCCGGTCACCGGGCAGAGGTGACGATGCTCACCCCCTGGGGGTGCGCCCCTGCGGTGGAGAGAGGGTGGGAGGTTCTGCTGGCTGGGGTCGGCTTCCCGCCCTGCACCTGCCGGGAGGGAGTCCATCCCACCGAGCGGGGGTCCCTGTGCGCAGACGGGAGGCTGACTCGCTTCCCTCCACCCTGGAGCGGGGGCCCCACGTGGGTGCTCAGCACAGGCTCACCTTTAATGAACTCTTCCCCTTTAATGAACGCTTGTTTCAAGAATCAGACACAGTGTAACCAGTCATCACCCCCCTGCCTGCCCTTGCCAGCCAGAGAAAGCTATGGTCAGGGGAGGGGTCTTTCAGAGCCCGCCCAGGATGTAGATGGTGGTGTGCTGAAAGGCTGTGTCGTGGAAGCATGCTGCTGGTTTTCCTTGCAGCCCCGAGCTCAAGCAGTCTGAGTCCTTAATGAAAGACCTCAGAGCAAAACTTACTGAGTGGACACCTTGGCCAGGAGTCTAGGCATGCGTAGGGAAAGAGTCAAGTGAATAAACTAATGGGAACTTCTGAATACAGGTGTATGTGTTCTAGACGGTTCCAGAAACAGAGAGATCTGCTAGCGCATTCAGTCCACAGAGATTTATTACGCACTCACAGTATACCCTCGGCATTCAAAGTTTGAATATGTTCCCTTTTAGCTTATTTTATTTGACCCCCCAAAAAAAGTTCTATGACGTGGAATGATTTATAATTTTGCTGAGGCACAAATTTGTTTTGTTTTGGTTTTTTAAATATTTCTATTTTGAGATAGAGACATGATAACGAATGTGGACATGCCAGGACCTCTTGCCGCTGCTGCACGTGAACATGCACCACTTGGTGCACCTAGCTGTACATGGGCACTGGGGACTTACACCCAGACAACAGGCTTTGCAAGCAAGCACCTTTAACCGCTGAGCCATCTCCTGCTGAGTCACAAATTTGGATGTGACTTTTTGAGTAATGGTAATCCTCTGAGTAAGCATGACTGCCCCGTACTGCTCTTTGCAGAGTTACTGTTATCTTGGTAAAGGACTGAAAGCCATTTAAATCTGCATTATACCATGCTCACTGAATTGGATGGAAGAAATTTTATGCTATTGTATTCAGACCAAAACTTGAGAAGACCTTGAATTATATTCTCGGTGTTATATGCCTCTTGGTGCAAGATGCTGTTTTATTTGTACTTTGATCCAACTTTTAAAATTGTGTGTGTGTGTGTGTGTGTGTGTGTGTGTGTGTGTGTGTGTATGGGTGCACAGTGCGCCAGGGTCTGAACACCAAGATGCATGCATCACTTTGGATCCGGTTTTATTATATTTGCGCGGGGAAATGGAACCTGGGCCAGCAGGTTTTTGCAAGCAAATGCCTCTGCTGAGCAGTCCCTGGCCTCAACTTTTAATTTACTACACTCCTGGGGAAGTGGATGTTGCAGGGAAACAGACTCGTGGACTATTCCCAGTGGAGAACAAGTAGAACACCAAATGCAGGTGTGGATGGTGTAGACTGGGCAAATCCTGCCCCAAGGTCATGTAACATCATTAGAAAGGGGAGAGGTTGACCCTCTGACCTTGGCAGAGTGGCCGGTCCTCTTGGTGTCCTGGATCCGGAACCAGAACAGAGAACGTTCCCACAGCTTGCTGCACTAGTGCACGTGAGAAATGCCAACCTGATTTCAGTCTTTCCTGCCTGCTCAATGGCTGGTTAGGGTGCCCTCGTGTGTCTCTTTGATGTAATGCCATTTCAAGCCTTGTGAAGGTCGGATTTGATCACAACCTTGGCATGGTATTCCTTTCCATACTTTTTTCAGAATCTGAAAGCCGTGTATCATAAAGCCATTTTACCCACCTTGTTCACTGGCCCCTTGTGATAAAAATGGAAATTTTACATTTCAGAGTCCTAAATTATTATGCTGAAGATTAAGTCTTTTATATTTCCCAAGGGAAAAAGAGTATATTGGTGACAGGTTTATTCCATAAATAATAGTTGAGTTGAAAAAAAAACAGGCCCACCTGTGGTTACCGAGCAAAACCAGGAGGAGGCTGTGCTGATATCAGCCTGACACCACTTAGCTTTAACAGCAGAGGGATGTTGGTTTCATGAGTGGTTTCTTCTGGGTTCTCATATCGCTGTAATATCTGCTCTGATGACCAGGAACACATTTGCCAAACAGCTCAAAGCCAAGAGTGCATGGCCTCCAACCTCAGTAAGACCTAACCATTCGGAGTAGGTTTGCTACCTCCTCACAGAGGTCCAGGCATACAGCAGCCCTCGGCCCCTCCCCCCTCACCACTCGTTTATTCATTCAACAAATCTTCCTGAGCCCTTCTTGATCAGGTGGCTGGTATATTGCAGTGAGCCTAGTGGATGTCCTGCCAGTGTCAGGCAGAAAGCTTACTGGGCTCATGTGTGCATGGTGAGACAGAGGGGCTGCTGGGATTTCTGTGCTGACATGGGAGAAAATGGATTTGGTTGTTTCCGGTTAATGTGCCTTCCTAAAATGAGGCCCAGTTCCCACCGGCTTTCCTTAGGCCGTTGTCACCAAAGCTATTCACTCCTGCTCCCTCGTCTGGCCTGTGCCGGTCACTTTCACCCGTCCACCTGCTCTAGACATTCCTGTACTTAGGAAACGTACCTGTGTAGTGATTGTGGATATGGGAAGATGGACCAGAAAGGGAAGCAAAGTTCATCAGGTAACATGGTGCCTCAGGCCTGGAGGCAAGGAGGACCAGAGCAAATGGGAGGCGAAGGCCTACCTGGGCTGTAGAGTGCGTTCTAGGCTAGCCAGGGGTGCTGAGCAAGACCCTGTCACTACATAAAATGTAAGGAAGTGAAAGGTGCCACGAGATTTTTTTTGCATGTGGTGTGTGTGCACGTGCGTGTGGAGCCAGAGGTTGACACTGTGTCTTTCCTGGAGAGCTGTTCGTTACTTCATGAGTCAAGGTATCTCACTTGCTGGCCAGCTTGCCTATGGGATCACCTGTTGCTGCCTCCCGAGTGCCACCACGGTCACTCAGCATATATGTCAGTGCTGGGGACCCAAACTCTGGCCCTCAGGCCCATAGTATTGTCCAGAGTGGCTGCGCTTGGGTCGTCTTTGGCTCTCGCCAGCACCCCCAGGGTTCTGGTCTTGCCACACACAGCTTGTCTTAGCTGTCTTTGAGTGATGGCCGTCTGTGCTCCTGGTTTTTATCTCTGTTTCCCTTAGGACTTGTGAAGGTCATTTCAGTAGTGCAGCCGCATTTTGTCTTTTTTTAAAAGCAAGCTGAACATGTCAAAACAAAACCATGGAAAAGTCTGTCCTAGCTCACCTGTGTTCCTAGCACTCAGGAAGGGAAGGCAGGAGGCTCTGGAGTTTACGGTAGAGAGAGCTGGACGTCAGCCTGGACTGTGGGGCCCTGTCTCAACCACAGAAACAAAGATTCCTTCTCCAGTAATTGGGAAATAGCATGTGCATTTATGCGCACAGATGTAATTTATATCACCCTTTTTATTTTTTATATAAATGTGGTATGCATCCATATCTTATTTGTCATATTGCTCTTTCTTAAATTAGAAACTATAGACAATTTCAAATGAATATCTAGACCTGCCTCATTTTATGCAATTTTACACCCATACCTAATGAATCAGAACCTACATTAACAAAATCCCTGGGGGATTTTGTTGTTTTAGATACTTTAATTCTTTTTTTTTTTTTTTTTTTTTTTTTTTTTTTTTTTTTTTTTTTTTTTTTTTTTTTTTTTTTTTTTTTTTTTTTTTTTTTTTTTTTTGGTTTTTTTGGTTTTTCGAGGTAGGGTCTCGTTCTAGCCCAGGCTGACTTGGAATTCACTATGTAGTTTTAGGGTGGCCTTGAACTCACAGCGATCCTCCTACCTCTGCCTCCCGAGTGCTGGGATTAAAGGCGTGTACCACCACGCCCGTAGATATTTTAATTCTAAACAATGAAATATTTTCAACACACCTTTTGCTCACACCTATAATCCTAGCTCTTTTTGTTTGTTTGTTTGTGTGTTTGTTTGTTTCTTGAGGTAGGGTCTTGCTCTAACCCAGGCTGACTTGGATAGAATTCTCTATGTAGCCTCAGGCTGGCCTCAAATTTACAGAAATCCTCCTACCTCTACCTCCTGGTGCTGGGATTAAAGACTTGCATTACCAAGCCCAGCTATAATCTGCTTTTGAGAGGAACTCAAAAGGATCCTCCTGCCTCTGCCTCCCGGAGCTGTAATTAAAAGACGAACATCACCAAATCCTGCTGTAATCTGCTCTTGAGAGACTGAGCAAGGAAGATCCATGTGAATTCAAACCTGGTTTAGGCTGCATTTCAATTCCAGGTCAGCCTGTCCTGATTGTTTTAGAAATCACTGTTAAAGTTAAAGGTGTGCTTCTTCTGATTTATAAAGCTAGCACTATCCCTAGAGAATGATGTATCCAAGCTTACTAACCAGGCTTCTGTCCATAAATACTAGGCCAAATCCAGTCCTTTGCAGTTCAAGTCGTGTTTTATAAGCCCCTTAGCGTTTTGGGAAGTGTGTCTGGAATATATTTCTAGGGTGAAAATAGATGGTTCAAAGGATATGTACATTTTTTTTATTGTCCGAATTCACCAGAATGACGAATGGGATTACACCTGACGGTAACTGCTAGTGTTTTCTCACCAATGCACTGTTCTTATCACAATCTTTCCTCACTGAAAAATGAAGGCGTGTGTTACTGTAGTTTTACTTTGCTCATCATGTGTGAGGTGCAGACTAGCTTAATTTATTTACAGATGTGTATGTGTGTCCATGTCCTTCTCGGCTCAGTTCTCTTCCTGTGGGTCTGTTAGTGCTCACCTCTCATTTCTACCTGGGGCTGTATTGGAATATCTCATTTCTGCTTAGTGTTCTTCACTTCAGGTTGTTCCAGATGGCCCTCATTCTTTTTCTATTTTTCCACAAAAAATTTAGACTTTTTGACCTCATATAATTTTAGAATAACTAGTTCCCAAATATGTAGCTCAGATTTGTTGGGTTAAAATTTAAAACTCTAAGGAAATGATTGACCACTTTCTTTTTTTAAAAAAAAAATTATTTATTTGCTTGTGAGCAGAGAGATATAGAAGAGAGACAGAGATAACAGGCCTCCAGCCACTGCAAACAGACTCCAGACGCATGTGTCACTTTGCGTCTGACTTTACCTGTGTCCTGGGGAAGTGAACTTGGGTGGCTCAGCTTTGCAGGCAAGCACCTTGACTGCTTTCTTTAAATCATTGACTGATTTTACAGCTTCCTCCTGAGATGCTAGATGTTTCTAGTGATTAGAGGTCTAAATGTTTTATCTTTTTAGTTGTTAGTGAATTGGACTCATTTCTCAAATATTTAATATGTCCGGCTTTTTTTCCCCTATATTCTCTACACAGGTCCCTGATGAATTCTGTATTTTAGCTTTTCATTCTTCCAGTTGGCTCTTACATATTTTGTCTGTTTATATTTAAGGGTAATTTTTTCAAACTGCTTTCCATCCGTGGGGCAGGCAGGGCCATTGTTGGTGAAGAGCAGCATTTGGAGCTGGGTGGAGACGCCTCTGTGCCCTCTGGTGTGAGTGGCTGTGCTTCTTCAACTCAGCATCACTGTGGTGCTGGCTTTTGCTTAAAGTTTTTGGAGATTTTAGCTCTAGCTAGCTGCTTTCTTATTCCAGAATTTGCTAGTCATTAGTAAAGTGCTATTCTTTTACGTGACCCAACAATGAGGTGTTTTCAAGAGGAAAATCTATTTATGTTTTATTGTTTGTCCTGCGCAGTTAATTATATCTTGTAAGCCATTTCCAGAGTTTTAATTAAACAATGGGTTTTATAACTTAAGTCTTGGGTGGTACACAGCCGACTCAGTAGAAATAGTAGACTTCTGTGACCTTAGAAGAAATTGCAAGGTTTCCTTAGAAAACAGAACAGCCAGAAATAGTTTGTTCTTCAGAGACAGGCCTGATAAAGGAAAGAAATATAAACAAGTCCGTATGTTAAAATAAACATAATTACCACACACGTGCCAAAATATTAATGTAGAAACAGAAAGAGGCCTTAGCCCTAGATAGTGGCTTATTTACATTGCAGGGTGTTTGATTCAAGCTGCAGACCTAAGATATAAAAGAATTCCAATTGGAGATTCATAGTTTCTTTTTTGTTTATTTTTATTTTATTTAATTTATTCATTTTTGGTTTTTCGAGGTAGGGTCTCGTCTAGCTCAGGCTGACCTGAAACTCACTCTGTAGTCATGGCTGTCCTCAAACTCAGTGATCCTCCTACTTCTGCCTCCCAGTGCTGGGATTGAAGGCATGCGCCACCACACCTGGCTTTTTTGGTTTAGCCCTGGAATTCATTGCGTAGTCTCAGGGTAACCTCGAATTTATGGAGATCCTCCTACTTCTGCCTCCCATTGTGGGGATTGAAGGCGTGCACCACCACGCCCGGCTCAGCTTCTTTAAGAAGGAAAATGTATGGGCTGGAGAGATGGCTCATCGGTTAAGGCCTGAAGAGGACATGGGAGAGCTTAGTCCAGGGGAAATGACTATGGGAATATCCCGTCATAGCTCATCTCTAATTGTAACACGGCTCACACAGAGGTGAAGTGCCTCTTGGTAACTTAACTGTCTCAGAAAGAGCCTTCCCTCCCAGAACATTGACCTTGATAGTGTTGTTACAGAAATGCCAGCAGAACTGGAAAGTCATTTATCAGACATTTTGATATTGTATGCTATATATTTCTAAAACTTAAGAAATTTAAAAAAATAAACTCATTATTTAAAAGCTTTAAAAGAGGGCTAGAGAGATGGCTCCGTGGTTAAGGCACTTGCCAGTAAAGCTTAACAGCCTGGGTTCGATTCCCCAGTTTCCACATAAAGCCAGGTGCACAAAGTGGTGTATGTGTCTAGAGTTCTTTTGCAGCAGCTGGAGATCCCGTGAGCCTGTTCTCTCTCTCTTCCCTCCCCCTCTCTCCCCTTGCAGATAGATAAAATGTAAAAAAGCTTTAAAAGAAATTAAGTATGTTAAGTAGAGTGTGTCAGCTCCATGTTCAGTTACCCTCTGCCCCACGGTCACCTCTCTTGATTAATTGGCTAGGTGTGCTTATAGTCTTTCTTCTCTATAACACACCTGTAAATACATGCATTTTGTACACAAATCACGTTAAGTAGCTCTGTGGACTTTACTCATCAACTATAATTTCTTTCTGACATTTATGAGTGTCAATGCCAGGCAGCTCTTACTTATTCTCCTCCCCTCCCCCACAGTGTGTCCATCCTTCCGAGGCCTTGGTTGATAGAGCCTCCTCCCGGACTCATTTTCATGGACATGCGAGGCTTAAGGTGGTGAGGCAGAGGGAGCCCTCCAAGTGTCCCTCGGCTGAGTGCTGCGTCCCAAATGTAGTTACCACGCTTGCCACAGATTCCTTGCTCTAGTGGGAAAATACCCTTGTATGGCTTGTTATGTTGTCCAGCTGTGTAGTCAGTTTGATTGGCACATGCAACAGCCCTCCTACAAGGCAGGCTCATGACACAAAGTGGGAGAGAGTGAAAGGTTAGAAACAAAATTAAAATACATTTATAGAAGTAGCTGACAGAGCAGAAGTCTTAGGGGCAAATTGGAAACCAGTAACTCAGGATGAGGTAGGGTGGGTGTCATGGTTTGATACAGGTGTCCCCCACAAACAATTGAATGTGTTCTGATAGATTGATCCTCAGCTGATGGCAGTTTGGGTTTTACAACCTCGATGAAGCTGTGTTGTTGGGGGCAGGCTTATGGGGTTATAAGCCAGCTTCCCCTTGCCAGTGTTTGGCACACCTTCCTGCAACTATTTCCAGTGATGTGGCAGAGGTGATGTCCAGCCCTCTGCTCATGCCATCGTTTTCCCTGCCAGAATGGAGTCTCCCCTCGAGTCCATAAGCCAAATAAACCCATTCCTCCACAAGCCGCTATTGCTTGGGTTCTCTCTGCGCAGCAACTAGAAAGCTGACTGAAACAGTGGGTGTCAGAGTCAGCCACATACGCCACTGGAATGAATCTCCAAAGCAG
Source organism: Zapus hudsonius (assembly GCA_004024765.1). Classification (NCBI taxonomy): domain Eukaryota; kingdom Metazoa; phylum Chordata; class Mammalia; order Rodentia; family Dipodidae; genus Zapus; species Zapus hudsonius. The sequence goes on from PVHP010002579.1 coordinate 19,666, forward strand.
GCACAGTTATGGGAGGAAAGGATTTATTGACGCTGTAGATCCAGGGGAAGTTCCATAATGGCCAAAGAGGCTGGCACCCTTTCACAGGTCCATCCAAGCAGAGAGAGAGAAAAGCCATCACCAGCACCACACACAACAGCAAGCAGACGGGGCAGAGAGATTTCCTTCCCCTTTATCTAGCCTTGGGGCAGGTCTTGCAACCCTTTCCCAGACGTGGCGGCTTCCTGAGTCTGGGGAATTTCCTTCCTGCACTGCCCTCCCAGGAAAGATACTTGTTTCTAGTCCTGGAGCTTCCTTACATCCGGCCCCCCTACTGAGAGGGCTGCCTTCCTGTAAACATCCTCAGAGATCCACTCGACATACTAAAAAGGTCAAGTTGACAACGAAAGTGAACCTGAGAGTATCCCGTCTTTTCCTGACACATCAAGAGCACAGTAGTCTGGTTAGGACATAGATTGTCTCCTGTGAGCTGAGGTTACTGGTTAAGGATGTTTGGGGTGGAGAAAATCTTGTAAACCCTGAAAGAACTAAGTCCCTCCTTTTTTCAATAAAAGCATTTGGCTTGTTCGGCCTGTAAATTTTCACATATTCAGAAACTCAGTTGTACAAGAAGATGTTGGCACAGACATGTCTTGATGACAAGTTATATAAAAGACTGAGAAGTTTTGGTTGACCCAGTGATCAACATTTTTGTGTTTAAAGAAAGCTTAGAAATAATTTAGTTAAATCTCCTCATTTGTCAGTTGAAAAACTTGGGGCCCCAAGTTGAGGGCTCCATTGAGACCTGTGCCTCAGAGACAAAGGCAGAACTAACATCATCTACATATATGTGAGATACTAGAAGCTGTGATGAACAGCCCAGCATTAGAAACTGTTTTCTAAGCCAAAAATCATAAGACAATTGATAGTTTTCTTAACAAAGTTAAACAGATATTTTCCATATCACCCATAATCCATTCTTAAGTATTTTACCAAAGGGAAATAAAAGTTGTACGCCCCTTTAAAAACCTGAATGTGTTTACAGCAGCTATGTACATAATCATCACAGCTAATTACAGTCCAAGTGCCCATCACTTGGTGATTTATAAGCAAGCTGGTCCATCCAGACAGTGGAAGACTTCTGAGCTGGACTGCTGCTATGTGAATGAAACCTTACACTAACAGTAGATGAGATGCCCTGCACCCCTGCCGCGGCTGCTAGTCTTCAACTTTGACCTTTGTGATATGAGGGTAGTGATTTCTGTAAGGGTTGTTACTGGCCGTCCTTTCCGGAACTTTGTGGTTTTTAACTCTTCCATTTAGTTCTTTTATTCATTTTGATGTCATACTCTCCACTGACTGCAACATTTTGTGGGTTTTCTTCATGGGTGCTAAAAGTTAGATAAACCTGAGTAAGAATGGGGAAAAAAGTTTTAAAATAGTTTGTTTTTTTTCTTTTTTAAGTAAAGAGAGGCACTGTTCTCAATTTTTTTTCTTTATTATTATTTGTTATGTTTTTTCAATTTATATAAATGTGTATATTTTACATAGGTCTTATATCCCTTCACCCCAGTCTTCATTTCCCCGAGGGCCCTCCTCAGTAGGTCCAGTGTTCACTGTGAGGTAAAAATAGCTTTATTATTAGAAAATACTGTATTTGGTGGCTGGAGAGATTGCTCAGTGGTTAAGGCACTTGCCTTCAAAAACCTAACAACCTGGGTTCGAATCCCCCATACCCATGTAAAGCCAGGTGCACAGTGGTAAGTAAAACTAGTTTGTAGTGAGAGATTCCCAATTACTTTTTTAATGGAAATGAAGACCAACAGAAGAAAAATAATGCTCAGGATGGCTCTATTTTGATAACTGGGCCTAGATTATAAACCCAATTCCATTCTCACCAACTGAAAGTAAGGCCTTTTAAAGCACACCTTTTTGTCTGTTTGCTTTTCAAGGGAGGGTCTCACTGTCCAGCCCAGGCTGACCTGAACCTCTCTAGTCCCAGGCTGGCCTCAAACTCAAGCGATCCTCCTACCTCTGCTTCCTAAATGCTGGGATTAAAGGTGTATACCACCACACCTGGCCCACCATTTTTTAAAGAAAAACGAAACACTCAGTCTCTGACAGTTCCTTCCCTATGTGTTGTAGTCCAGTGTGGTGCTGAGCTGGTTAAATATCCTGGTCCAGAACCCACTCTGCCCCAACTGCTTACAGCGTTGGCTCTCCTAACCCTGCACTTCATTTTCTCCGTTTGTAAAGTAGACCATTTCCTACCTCACTCGTAGCATTAAAGGAGTTAAGTGTAAGTTTCCTGCAAAGTGCCTGATACCAAATGCCCTATCATAATAGCTGGATACCAGAAGTACTTTAAACCAGACTGGGGAAAAAGAGAACATGGGATTATTTTAGTGCCTGATTCTCTTTTGCAAAAGACACAATATTCCCCAAAGGCCATTCAATAAAATTTGATTTGTCAAAGGAACAAAATTGCCAAATTTACAAGTACTTTTTTTAAAATTCACAATATTTTTTATTGGTCCGGAAAGAGTTCTATGAGGTCATCATGGGCAAAAAGAAGGTTGGCTGTTTGTCATTTTGTGTGCATAGAAGCTTTTGAAAGTATCAGACTTGCTAAAACCCAAGGTCAAAAAGGGACTTAGTTTTGTTAGTATTTCATATTTCATAACTAAAGACCAGAAACCTCTAAGGATGGCTAGTAAAGTTTCATTTGCTGGGTCAGTCAGGAAGACTTTCTCTATGAAAGCTTGGACCAGTGCTTTCAGAGTATTGAGACTCCAGTTTGTCAGCTGCCCCTACAATACAGATTTTCAAGCAGAGATATGAACGTCCAAATTGGTCTCAATATGGTGACCTGCTCTAGCCCATCCTTCCTAGAATGCCTGTAGATTAAGCCCCACCAAAGGTGAGCTCACTATTTAAATGTTAAAAACAGTACTAAGTAATGAAATCTTTCATGGGTGCAGACATAAGCTTCTCAGAGACTTCAGTCAATTTTACAAATTCAATGGAGACAAAACTCATGAAAGGTCCAAACCTCAATAAAGAACAAGATGCCATAATTAAGAGGGGGGGGGCCGGGAATGGAGAGATGGGTCAGAGGTTAAGGCGCTTGCTTGCAAAGTCTAATGACCTAGGTTCAAGTCCTCAGTAACCATGTAAAGCCAGATGCTCAAAGTGGCCCACGCATCTGGAGTTCGTTGCCTGCAGTGGCTGGAGGCCCTGGCATGCCCATTCTTTTTCCTCTTCTCTTCTCTTCTCTTCTCTTCTCTTCTCTTCTCTTCTCTTCTCTTCTCTTCTCTTCTCTTCTCTTCTCTTCTCTTCTCTTCTCTTCTCTTCTCTTCTCTCCTCCCTCTCTCCTCTCTCTCTCTCTCTCTATCTCTCTCTGCTTGCAAACAAATTTTTAAAAGTATTAAAAGGGGGGATGCCTAGAAATAAAAGGCAGTCATTGGAAAGAAAGTTTCAGCCAGGCTTAGGCTGGATGCTGATCGTCTCAGCTACTTGGAGATGAGCTGAGACAAGACGATTGCTGGAGCCCCAGGGATCAAGGTCAGTCTGGACTCCAAAGCAGGACTCTGAAGGGAAAGTGAGCCAGGAAATGAGGGCGGATGGTTTCCTTATCAGTTCAATCCATTGGTTAATAGCAGATTTGATATCACTAAAAGAATTAACACATAAACTAATTCTAGGACTAGAGAGGTGGCTCCGTGGTTACGTGCACATGCTTGTAAAGCCTGATGGCCCCTGTTTGATTCCCCAGCACCCACATAAAACCAGATGCACAAAGTGGTGCACACATCTGGAATTTATTTGCAGTGGCAAGAGACCCTGGTGCACCCATTCTCTCTCTTTCTGAAAAGAATGCCTTAAATGGATTAAACTAAAACTCAAAGTAATTCATTTGTGTGGAGGAGGGGGGTTAAAATGATAGGAATTCCAATAAATAAATATTTTTTAAAAATCTCTCAAATAAATAAAATATATATATATTTTTAAAAATGGTAGGCATTCCAGAAACAGAAACTATGAAGAATGGGAGAGGCAAAGTATTCAAAGGGAGGGTAGCAGACAGTTGTTTTTTTATTCAGGGTTTTTTTCTTTTCAAGAGTCACGGAAGACTTGGGTGTCTGTGTCTTAAAAAACATAAACCAAAACTATTTTACCTCAAAATTATCTTGTCTCAGGAGCTACAAAGATATCCAGGACACTATGGATGTCGCTCTGGGTAAATCTTGCCCCCTCCTAGATGTCAGGCACTGTGCCCTTCGTTCAGTCCCCACGGTCCTGTGCAGTGACAGGCTTTGAGCCTGGACCATCTCTACGGCAGATGCCTGCTTCATGGAATTCCCAGTCTGCCTCTAAACTAAAACCACCTGTCAGAGAGCTGACGGTGTTTGTAGCTGTGTCCAGTGAGGTTCTAGACGCTTCCACCTAGAGTGTGTGAGCAATAGAACAGAGCTGGTTCATTGCCAATGCAGCTGTAAACAGATAACAGCCTTTTTTGGAAGCATTTTGGCAGCAAATGTTAAGAGCCATAAAGTGCTCATATTTTTTGACCTAGTTAATGCTACTTCTGAGAATTGCCTCAAGAAGTCCAACATGGAAAAAGCCTCAGCCCTGAAGTGGTGGGCACAGCTTGTTTGCGACAGAGTCCCCAGGCCACCCTGGTGCTCAGCCTTGAAGTGATGGGGTGCTTCCTCCGCCAGTGAGCATGGAGTTGGGGTGCTTCCTCAGCCAGTGAGCATGGAGTGTGGCGAGTCACAGACAAAGAAGACGAGGTCACCATAAGCTTTAGAAGCAGCCCTCACTGTGTGTGTTACACCTTTAATAAAAATGAAAGGGAATCTAAAATAATTGCTACATGGGATTATGTTGCTTTATCTTTGAAGAGCTTTGTGTGACTGGTGTTTCTAGTTTTACTGACTTCTGTCTTGGTGGATTGGTCCTCTAAGCATCCTGCATGGGGGCTGCTTGGCCCTCTGGGCGTCACTGGAGGTCATTTGTGAGCTCCTCTATGGAATGGAAGTCTCTGGCAGCCTCTGTGTCTCCACACACAGGTGACTCATGGTGAGCAGGAAGTCAGGGGACCTCACTGTCAGACAAGCTGCTTGGGTCTGACATGCAGTCTTCTAGTCCCGCAAGTAGGCCAGTGAGCTCAGGCTCTGGCACCTTCAGAGGTGCTCTGAGAAGGCTTTTCCATGCACTTAGTCTGTGTAAAGTACCCATGCTTTTCTTTGTCCTCTGATGACAGTAATGTATGAAAATTCTCTCAGCTAACTTCTCTTTTAAAAGTTACTTATTTATTTGCAAAGCAGAGGGGGGGGGGGAGGAGAAATGGATGAACCATGGCTTTCTACCACTGCAAAGGAATTCCAAATGCATGCACTACCTTGTGCATCTGGCTTTATGTAGGCACTAGAAAATCAAACCCAGGGGCTGAGGAGGTGGCTCAGAGGATAAGGCACTTGCTTCCAGTGCCTAAGGCCCTGGGTTTAATTCCCCAGTACCCACATAAGCCAGATGCACAAGCAGCCCTGGCTCTCGCTCTCTCTCTCTCTCTCTCTCTCTCTCTCTCTCTCTCTCTCTCTCTCTCTCTCTCTCTCTCTCTCTCTCTCCCTCTCCCTCTCCCTCTCCCTCTCCCTCTCCCTCTCTCCCCCTGCTGGAAAATGAATAAATAAAATATTTAAAAAAAGAAAGAAAATCAAACCCAGGGCATATGGCTTTGCAAGCAAGCACCTTTTAACTGCTGAGCCCTCAACTAACTTTTTTGAATAAAATCTTTTCAGCAACAGTTTTTATATATTGTTATCTGTCTTCTGACATACTTTATTATACATATTTAAAATTAAGATTAGAGATAAAAATTTCATTCTGTGAGAATTTTACCATTCTTTGAGGCTGGCTAAATGTTCACTTAGGTTTTCATCATTTTTTTCTGAATGGAAAAAAAAAGTAGTATGAGGTCAGAGAGAAGGCTCAGCAGTTAAAGGGGCTTGCTTGCCGAGCCTGAAAGCCCAGGTTCAACTCCCCAGTACCCACATAAAGCCAGATGCACACAGTGGGCCATGCATCTGGAGTTCGCAGCAGCTGGAGGGCCTAGTGTCCCTCTCATCACCCCCATGCAAATACATTAAGCTTAAAAACGTCACAAATGCTTGTTACTGAATGTCTGTACAATAAAACAAGCTAAAATAAGATTACACTGGGTGTGGTGATGCACATCTTTAGAACCAGCACTTGGGAGGCAGAGATAGGGTTGCTGTGAGTTCAAGGCCACCTAGAGACTACACAGTAAATTCCAGGACAGCCTGAGCTAGAGTGAGACCCTACCTCGAAAAACAAAAGAAAAAAAAAAAAAAGGAAAATTACACAAAAATATCTTCTTCCAGAAACAATCATCTTATTAAGTTTGCTTTTGAAAAGAGTTATTTAAGGGAGCTCTTGCTGGAATATTGGCTGTGTTTGGAACAGGCTAGGATGCAGCTTTGTCTTTGCTGGGAGGTAGTTTCTCTCTTAGCAGGGAACAGAGACCAACAGCAGGGAACCCGTGGAGGGCACAGATGTTTCTGAACTAATGAGCAGGAAGAAAATCTTCTCTAAGAAGATTTAAGAGAGAACTTAAACTACAAGTCCCCTGAACACGTGGACAACTCTGGACTTGTGCTATTTCAAATTAGTATTTTAACCTTTTCCAACCATGAGTTATATGAGATATAATCTCATATAAACTTGGAATAAAAAGAAGTGTTGCTAAGAGCCAGACATCACCGAGGTCTTGGCTAAGGCCTCCCTAGAGCACCTTCCCCAAGGATGATGCCTGTGAACAGTGTGGTGGTGCCCAGGGATGGAGGGGCGAGCAGGTGCCTCTGTGCTCTGTGGACTTGGACCCCTTCGGGTCTGTGTACACCCAGCAGCGGCCCGTGGCTGGCAGTTCTCATTCTCCCCACAGCATGTAAGGGTGTCTCTGTCCTTGCTTGCTGGCATTTCTTTTGTATTGTGTATGTGTTTGTGTTGTTTTGAGACAGAGTCTCGCTATGTAGCCCTGGCTAGCCTGGAACTCTGTGTAGCCCAGATGACTTTGAACTTGAATTGATCTTGCCTCTGCCTCAAAGGTGCTTGGGTTACAAGCATGCACCACCAGGCCTGGCTTGTATTCTTTATATTTTCCCTTTAAAAAAAAAAAGTTTTGAGAGACTTTATTAGGTTAAGAGAAGGGAAGAGCTGCGCATGAGAAGGCAGGAGGGGTAAAGCCTATGGCTTGTTTTCTTGGTGACAGCCATTCTGACTGGGGTGAGCAGTTTTAATTTGCATTTTCCTGAGGTAAATGTGTTCAACACTTTATTGGCCACTTGTATTCTCTCTCTTGAGAACTAACTGCACTCTGTTCATTCACTCATTTATTGGTTGTTTTTTGTTTGTTTGTTTTTGGTATTTTTGAGGTAGGCTGACCTGGAACTCACTTTGTAGTCCCAGGCTGGCCTTGAACTCACAGCAGTCCTCCTACCTCTGCCTCCCGAGTGCTGGAATTAAAGGCACACACCATCATGCCTGATGGTTGGATGATTTTTTATATTAAATTTTGCAATTCTTTATGTCTTCTAGATATCAATCCCCTGTCTGAAGTATAGCTTACAACAATTTCATTTGCAAGAGAAGCAATTATTTACAGGAGGAGATACTGAACTAGAACACGGGATTTAAGACTTAGCTTAAGAGTTTCATCACCTTCCACTGCCACATCCTTGAGATCTCTTATTAGAACAGCTGTGGCCCATCTCAAACCACCTGCCTGAGATTCACATGGTATCCTGAGGAGAAGCTCTATAGTGAGCCAGCAAACTTTAGACACACTGTTCTTAGGAGAAAGGATGGTGGGCTTTACTCAGCTCACTGCATAGGCTGTTTTTATAACTGATTCTTGATGAAAGAAAATGATTTAATTCTTTTTTTTTTTTTTCAGTATTGCCTGTCAGGGCACCCGACATTACCTTGCAATGTGCTTAAATTCAAATCAACCACTATTATGTTGGACTGCGGACTGGACATGACCTCTACCCTCAATTTCCTTCCTTTGCCTCTTGTTCAAAGGTATGTACTGGTGCATCCTGGGATAAAATGAGCTTTAGTTAGCTGAAAAACAGTGCCCATTAGCATGAACCCCACTGATATCGTGTATGTGGTACCATAAGTTTGCCTTGTCTTTTTAAAAATGTTCTCGATCAAAATAATTTCCTTTGGTTGTGTGGGTTGAAAGCGTCTATTGATTTATTGATCGCCTCCTTTATTATAACTTCTGGGCTTCTGTAAAACGTTCCTCCAACTGCTCAGTGCAGCTGAGGACATGTATATGTCATCTGTCTTCTGAATTCATAGAAGAGCCAATAAATGGTTAACTGGTGAACCCAAGAATTGCATTTTAGAACCACCTTCATGGGGTCTTGACAGCGTGGGATCTGACGTCTCTTTTCTATGTGTTAATTTCACATTAGTAAACTTTAGGTATATAGGACTGCATCTGTAGCCCAAGTTCACAGCTGAGTCGGGGAGTTTGCCTTGGTCCACAAACAGCACTCTTCACGCTCAGCTAAGATGCTGTTCTAAGATATTCGCTTCCCAAATTGCTAATCCATAGAAATGGCAGCTTTTAAGAAAGTGACTGACCTTTAGAATCAGGGAGAGTTATAGGAGCAAAACGAACAAACAGATGAATGCACATATGCGAGATGAGGTAGGAAAGCTGTCAGCAAACACAGCTTCAGAGCGTAGCAAGCTGAGTGAGCCCTGAAGACACACTGATGTCCCCACGAACCGCCTGGACAAATTATAGTCAACCATGGACCATTCTGAGGTAAAGGCCCAGAAAACAGTGTGGGGATAAGGTCAGAGACAATTCCAGATTACATTTTATACAAAACTCATGGGATTCAGATGTAACTACACTCGGCAGCACTTAGAAATACATTGATCAGGCACTTGTGTCCTGAATTGGGCGAAGGGCAGTATTTACATAGTCAGCAGGTTATTTTTTGTTAAAATACCCTAATATTGCCTCTTTCCTTATGAAGAGCACATCATTCATTGGTGTTTGTTACGAATCTGTGCTGTGCTGAACACAGGAAGGCGGGCATTAACAAGACTCGGGACTGAAAGTCTGTCAGAGAAAGAAAGAAAACAGATGTGTACTGTAATAACACTTTAAAAAACAAGGGTTTCAAAGAGACTCCAGCCTGCTCTGTGTGGGTCATGAATTTCTTGGAGGACTGGATAGAACCGGGATTGGTCAGACGATCCCAGCTCAGATTTCTCCCTTCCTGTCCATTCTCACCTTCAGGTAATTCCTCTGTTCTCAGCGCTGACTCAGCAGTGAGGTCCACTCCCAGCCTTCCCTCTGCCTTTCTGTTACTTTCTGAGGGTGACAGTGATTGGCATTTCATGTAGTTCTTTATAGGACATGTCTCCTGTCACTCAGTCCAGAAACTCTGGGGACACATTTACTTAAAACATGCTCCCCATCCTGCCTCTCCCTTCTCTTGTTTTGTGTGCGTAGTTCATATTATTACATAACATACATGTTTCCTCGTGGTCTTTCCTCTCCTCTCTTTGACTCTCCTCTAAAGGTGTTCCATAAAGATGGGAATCTTGTTTCTTCTCCACTGTGTTCCTAGAGCTGAAAATAACTCTTGGCATGTAGTAGCTTCTCTGTAAATATTTACTTTATCAATAAATCACTTTATCCTCTGGATTCCGTCCCAGCTTACCTTCACCGTGTTTTCACGGTTATAATTAATCATACTTTTAAATTATTGTTATTTCATTACATTATTATATATCTCCTTTTTTGGTGCATGGAATCAAACCCAGAGTTTTGTGTGTGCTACACACGTAAGTACTCCGTGACTGAGCTACGAGGCAGCTTCTCACTGCGCAGCCCAAGTGGTCTCCGATCCTAGCACGTGCCTCCTGAACCTCCCAGTGCTGGGGTTACAGCCGTGCTGCACACTGACGCATCTTTCCATCTTGAAATCGTTCTTTCAAAAATTCCTCTCAGTTGCATTTCCCCCAGCCCTGTCTAGTTCTTCTGCTGGAATGGCTTCGCTGTAGTTCCAGACGCCCTCCCAGGAACACTGGCCGGGCTGGCAAAGGCCTGGTTCTGCTGTGACTCCTGACCCCTCTTTCTTAGACCTGTGGAGACTCGGCCTCCTCGGCCTGGCCGTTGTGAACTCTTCCGCGTTCACTGTCATAGTCTCCTATCGGGTGTCATCCACATGGTCACGTACACATGTGAGCACAGGTGCTGAGTTGTTCTCTCGTGCAGGTTCCTGCGATCATATGATGCTCCCTCCTCTTTCCTCCTTGAATGTTCCTCTATCGTTACCTCAAAACTCAACGTGACCCAAATGAATTCAGGAGTCAACTGAGAGAGACCCTCCTTCCTCACTCCCCTGTACTCACTCTTTGGCCAAGCCTTGTCGTTTGTACCTGCCAAGCACCTCTTCTCTCCAGTCACTCCTCTGCTGTGCTCCTGTGGCCATGGCTGCTTCTCCTAGGTGAGCCAAAGCCTCTAACCAGCGTCTGAGCTTGCCTGTGGGATTCCAGAGGCATCTTCCAGTATAATTTTTCATTTGGAAATCTTACAGATTTATAGGAAAGCTGAAAAAATAGTATAGGCAACTTGAATTCCCCCTACCAAATGCTAGCGGTTTAACACATTGGTATTGCCATTTTCTCTTTAGATACATGCATTTTTTTTCACCTGACCCATTTGATTTTTGCTTTTTTAAAAAATATTTTATCAATTTGCAAGGAGAGAGAGAATATGGACATGTCAGGTCCTCTAGCTGCTGCAAATGAACTCTAGATGAATGCACTGCTTTGTGCATCTGGCTTTACTGGGGAATTGAATCCCAGTTGTTAACCATTGAGCCATCTCTCCAGCCCGTCTGACCCATTTTGGAGTAGGACGCAGACATGCTCCTTGGCTTCCTAGTGCTGGAGTGCGTACTTCCTCAGAGCAGGTACCAGTACAGCAGTCAAGGTGAAGAATTCTACAGTGTTACTGTACCAGAATATAATCTGTATGCCTTGTTCCTATTTTCCCAATTTCACCAAATCAGAGTTCATGCTAAAGCTCTTTGTAGAAAAATGAAGGAGAATTTCTGATCCAGGATCCTGTGCAGACCACCAGCTGTATTTAATTGTCATGGTTTTAGTCTCTTTTAATCTTTTTAATTTTTCAGTATCTTTTTATGACCTTGACATCATTAGAAATAGAGGTTATTTCATATAAAGTCTTTTGATTCGGGCATGTGTGATGTTACTCATGACCAATATGGGACTATTATTATTTACCAGAAGGCATACGATTCCATTTTCCCCAGAATCATCTTGAGATGTAAACACAATCTTGTCTTGCAGGCACTTAACCTTAGTGGTGTCTCGTTGCCCTTGGGATTAAAACTCATCTTGATATATATTAGGGCCATGCCCACCCTGCTGGCATTTGCTTGTCATTCTATTCTTGCTCTTGGCTTCCTCTCAGAGCCTCAAAGAAATCACTGGCCCTGTCTCAGAGCCACCACAGTGTCTCTCCAGCCTGGAGGGCTCTTCACTCCCCCTTGTTTCCCCTTCCCTCAGCCTGCCCAGAGGAAGCACTCTCTCAGGTCATCTGAGACCACCGTTTTTCTGATAGGAGGAGGACAGCAGACTTCCTTGGATGGGGGCTGGGATCGAGCGTATGAGACTCTTGTCATAGGATGTTCACGGCAGAGTCTGGTGAAAATGACTGTCTTCCTTCACGGTGTTCTCCATGCCTTGCCCCTTGGAGCGCCTCCTGGACCCTGGACCTCTCCAGACCTCAGCCCATTCGTTCGTTCATGCTGTCCCAGGAGGCCCTGTTTAGTCTTAATGTCAAGTGTCCCACACAGGTTTGTTTGTTGGAACACTTGGTCCCCAGCTGGTGGTGCTCTTTGAGAAGGTTGAGGACTTAGTAGGTAGAGCCTCGCTGGAGAAAGGGGGTAACTGGGGTCAAGCCTTGAGGATTTATAGTCCGGCTGGCCCTTCTTTCTGGTAGCTCTCAGTGTTTCCTGACTGAGGATGTAATGTGACCAGCCACCTTCTGCCATCATGATGTACTGTGTGCCCTGGAACTATAAGCCGAACAACCCTTCCCTAGCTTCCTCTTGTCAGGTAAAGTAATGGCACAGCCTCTGTAGGCAGCTTCTGTGGTATTTGGTTCTACTGCGGTGCTCCAGCCTTCGAGCAGCTTCTCTGTGTATTTGCTAAGGGCCTGGTCAGTCTGTCACGGGAGGGCGGGTGTGCTGTGCTCAGTCATGTCTCCAGTACCTCCTGAGTGTTTGAGAATCTGTGAGCCCCTCGGTCTCCACAGCACTGCACCCGCTGAAAAGGCTGTTTCCTCCTTCTGCACTTTGAGTCTTAAGCTGTTGGAAATATTTTTGAATAAGCCAGGGTGTCACCAGGGTATCATTGTCCTTTCTTATTATCTTCTTTTTAAAACTGTCACACTAGGAAATTGCAAAATGAAAACTATGATGAAAAAATCAACCACATATTGTGTTCAGCCTATCATTCAGGAGTTTCCTGAGCAAATAGATTATAGTGCCTTGGATTGATTGTTTCCTTATAGGGATAATTTACATATTTCCCCAACATAATCACTAGAAAAATAAATCTTGTAAACATGTTCTCTTGACTAAAATTTTTCATATGGTATCCTATTTCTTTTTTTTTTTTTTTTTTTTTGAGGTAGGGTCTCACTCTAGCCCAGGCTGACCTGGAATTCACTCTGTAGTCTCAGGGTGGCCTTGAACTCACCCTGTAGCCCTAGGCTGGCCTCTAACTCACAGTGATCCTCCTACCTCTGCCTCCCAAGTGCTGGGATTAAAGGCATGCACCACCACGCCCGGCTGGTATCCTATTTCGTTCCTCCAGCTTCCAAGGCTCAGGGGCCATTGTGGAAGAGGAGGCAGAAAGAATGTAAGAGCCAAAGGAAGCGGGGAGTGCTTTGGAACGCTGCCTTCCAGACACAAAGTGACCGTGGCGTTCATGACCTCACAGTAGCTGTTGCTACCTTCCCAAGACCAACATAATACGAGGGGCGGGTGATGCCATCCAAACAAGAGAGGGACTACTTGGAAAGAAGGGGTTCAGTGGAATGGGGATGAGGAGGAGGAACTATGATTGGGGTGCATTGTGTATATGTATAGAGTTGTCAGTAACAGTTTAAAAACATAGCCAAGCCTGGTGGCACACGCCCTTAGTCCCAGTACTCTGGAGTCTGAGGTAGGAGGATCACTGTGAGTTAGAGGCCAGCCTGGGGCTACAGGGTAGTTCCAGGTCAACCCAGGCTAGAGTGAGACCCTACTTGAAAAATAAAAGTTTTGAAAATGTGTTCATCTACAATTGTAATTTTTCTAATGTTCTTACCTTCCACATTTTGTTAGTTTTATATGGAGAGATCCCTCTGTCCTACTTGACAAACTCTACACAAATGTAATTATTAGAAGCCAAGTAATATACCTCTTCCTTTGTGGTAGCTTGAAGCATGTTAACTCTACAGTTTATTCATGAATTCATTGGAAGAAATAATCAAATATTTTCATCTCTAGTCAGCAACAAACCTTTGCCATTTGGTGACATATTTTGTGACCCTGTGTCTTCAGCACTACAGGTTAAGCATCCCTAATCTGAAATGCTCTGACGTGCAAACACGATGCTAAAAAGTTTCAGGGTTAGGGGCTAAAAAGATGGCTCAATGGTTAAAGGTGCTTGCTTGCAAAGCCTACCAGCCCATGTTCAGCCCAATACCCACATATGCCAGATGTACAAAGTGGCTCATACCTCTGGAGTTCATTTATAGCAGCAAGAAGCCCTGGTGCACCCATATTCTCACTCATGTTCTCTCTCTCCTCTCTCTCTCTCTCTCTCTCTCTCTCTCTCTCTCTCTCTCTCTCTCTCTCTCTCTTTCTCTCTCATTCAAGCTGCAAATAAATGAAAATATATTTCTTTTAAAGTTTTAGGTTTTGAAACATTTAAATTTCAGATTTTTAGATTAGGAATTATTGACCAGTAAAGTCTGTGCCACTATTCCAAAATCCAGAGCACTAAAATCTGAGAAAAACTTCCGATCCAAGCATGTTGAACCTGGGTTGTTATAGCTTGCTTTCCTTTGAGCATTCAGTCCTACTTGCTAGCAGTGTCCCAACCCAAAGTAACCAGAAAAACTTAGTAAAAGACTTTGATGTCATATAGGTTGTTTGTCAAGACTTCAAAGTACTAGGCTGGGGAAATGGATCAGCAGTTTAAGGCACTTGTTTACAGACTGTCAGCCTGGATGGGCTGGGGTTCTATTTCCTGGACCCACGTAAAGCCAGGTGCACAATAGGGCACATGCCTCTGGAGTTCATTTGCAGTGACAAGAGGCCCTGGTGCACCCATTATATTCTCTCTCTCTCTCTCTCTCTCTCTCTCTCTCTCTCTCTCTCTCTCTCTCTCTCTCTCTCTCCCCCTTTCTTTCTCTGTGCTCATAAATTTTTTAAAAATTTAATATTTTATTTATTTATTTGGAAGCAGAGAGAAAGACAGAGAGAATGGACGTGCCAGGGCCTCCAGCTGCTGCAACCGAATTCCAGGTGCATGCACCACTTTGTGCATCTGGCTTTTTACGTGGAATCTGGGGAATCGAACCTGGATCATTAGGCTTTGCAGGCAAATGCCTTAACTGCTGAGCCATCTCTCCAGCTCTAAAAATATGTTTTTTTTTTAAAAAGAGCTCAAAATATAATCTCTAAAAATTTTGTCTTACAAAAAAATTAGTTCTCTTTTAGTAAACAATATATCATTTCTATTCATTTGTTGTAGATAACTACCTTCATGAGACATCCAACTTGTTTGCCTAATGGGACACTCTGAGGACAAGTCCGTTATTCCATCTCTCTTTGTTAAAGGGAGTGGATATTTACAGCCTTATTTTAGAATTAGCAAATTAGCATGCATGAAATGAGAATGGTGTTCACATTGTCCTGTCATTACACTTCTGTTAGAAGGCCTGCTTTTAAAATCTGATCTGATAGCAAATAGATTGTTCAAGAAAATATTTGTTGGCTTGGGTTGAATTGCTTGCAAAGCCTGATTTCCCATGTTCAATTCCCCATAGTACCCATGTAAAGTCAGATACACAAAGTGGTACGTGCTTCTTGAGTTTGTTACAGTGGCAAGAGGCCTTGGCATGCCTGCAGTCTGTCTGCCTCTTTCCCCCTTCTCTGACTTTGTCTTTCTCTCACTCTCTCTCTTTCTCTCTCTCTTACACACACACACACATACACACACATATATGTACATACATACATAATATTAAGTAAAAAAATTTATGACTCTTAAATGAGATAGGAATTAAAACTACTAAGGATAATAGAATGTTTTTCGAAGAGGTTTGAGTGAAAAACTCCCAGAACATCAAAAATAAAAAAAATAAAAATTAATAGTAGTTTATTAGGTGTAACTTATTGCAACCAAATGTGATTTTCATTCTCAGATATGCAAAGCAGAGTTCTCACTTTTGGGTTAATAAAAGCAAATTATAAACCGTTAATGAGGGCTGGCCTCAAACATGCTATCCTCCTGCCCTAGCTCCTTCGGTGTGGTGATTACAAGTTATGCCACCACAACCAGCTCTCAAACCTGATTTTTGAGCTTAATACAGCATGGTTAGTTCTCATCCTTTTTGCTAATTTGGATGAGTATTGCTGCCAGTAATTTTAAACTGTTTTTGACTTCATGATGATAGTAGAGTCGCCGTGAATCACTGAGAATTTTAATATATTTAGGATAATTTAATTTTTGTTTTACAGTCCCAGGCTGTCAAATCTTCCTGGCTGGACCCTGAAAGATGGAAATGCTTTCTTAGACAAGGTAAGTGATGACCAAGGTGTAACTGAAGTCTCCTTCTCCCAGGGGACAGTCACCCTCTTCTCTTGGAGTCACCCTGGCTGGTGACTCGTGGCTGTGTTTGTCATGTGTATTCTCCTCCAGTCCCCAAGATCCATGCTAGGCTCTTTAGTACTTGGTAATTACAGTCTTTGAGTGCCTTTTTAGAAAATCTCTGTGCTCAGCCTCAAGTCAAATTGTGCATGTGTAAAAATCTCAAGTAGTTTTGCAAATATTTTATCTTCGCACAAAGAAAACTATTACTTCTAGAATTGCAATTAGGGTCTCCAAGGAGCGATGCTTACTAGAGTTTAATCAACTTATTAAATGAGATGCCAAAGCTAGAAAAGATGTTAGAACTGTAATACAGTCAAACTTCCAGGGACAGAAGATGGAAAGCCTTGGAACCATCCTTCCTCACCTCAGTTTCACAATGGAGAAGCTGAATGAGCTTGAAGAACGGTCCCATGACTCACCTAATGAGACATCCCCTCTGGGACCAGTACTGCTGGAGAGGTGCCTTCCTCCAGAATTAATACCTGTGATGACACCCCAGCCCCCAGTGCAAGCCAATGCATAATTTAAAACCAGATTTCCCTCACAGCCAACTGTAAAGTTAGGTGACATTCAGGAACCTGTGTACCTGACAGCAGCCAAGTCTCCTGCCGCCCATAAGTCCTTGTTCGCAGGAAAGCTCAGCACGCCCTCGGCAGCGCCTTGTGTGTCTGTGGGAGGATTTCATTAGAAGGGAGTGGTGAGTGAAATACTGTGACTTTGAAAGTGTTTGGAATGACAAGTGCCATGGAGGGGGACAGCCTCAGAGGAGACGATCACATGACCTGCCCTGATGCATAGCATGGTGGGAGGAAGGTTACAGCACATTGAAGGTCAGGCAGAGGCAAAGACCTCCTGTGGTTTGTCTTCCATCATTGTTAACCTCATCCTAAGGGAGTTGGAGGTCTGCTCCCATGAAACGTAATTGCTCTGGGGTTTTTGGTTGGTCGGCACAGCAGAGGTGAGAATTGTTTTCAGGCCTCTTTGGCTCCTCCTGTCACTAGTTAAGTGGTTACTTCTATAAGTTAACATGGTGTCCATTGGAGAGGATCCAGGCTGTTAAGTGCCCGGGGAAGAAGTGGTCTGTTGGTGCTCTGATGGGGACTTGTGAAATTACAGAGAGGAAACACGTAGGTAATGCCCTGTTTTCAAATAAATGAGTAAAATTCAGATTCTTCATGCAGAAACTTAGATGCATGTATGTATGTGTGAGTACATCAAAATATATGTTCCGTGATTTATGAAAGCATAAGAACCGAGTATAGCGCTCGTGTTCCTTCCAGAAAGAGCGGCGGATGCTGTTGGTTAAATCCAACGTGCTTGCTCGCCTATAGCCACAGGCAGCTGGAACCTTGCTCATAACAGTTCCACCGCGTGTTGAAGGTGCCTCCAACTAGTGACCCTCCCGAGGATCATGGCCCCTCTGTGTCCCCAGCCTTCCCATTAGTTCAGCCATCCTGCTGTGTGAAGGCCAGGATGCTTTTTCTAAAGCTGCACAGTCTGCAGGAACTGCAGTCCATATCCCAAGCCTCTTGACCCTCAGTGGGAAAGATCCGGGATCTATGTTTAATACTGTTTCTCCAAGTTTCCTCATGGAAATAAGCTCCCGGCGCTCAAAGCTGAGGATGGCTCAGTAAGCACCCACCCCAGCTCTCTGGTGAGCACGTCCTTGTTTATATGGACGTTTTGGGGAAACAGCGCCTCCCCTTGGGAGGATCCAAGCTAAGATATGCCTATTAGATCTGGTAAGTCACAGGCTATGTAGGAAATGTCCTGTGTTCTTGTTCATTGTACATATGCCTTTTCCTTTGAGGAGATGCATTTGGTTTATGATCCCAAATAAGTACATGTTTTGCAGAATAAATGTCCCGTTCCCATGACGGTGGCAGCTGTTTAACCCCTGCTTCCTACTTAGCCCCTCCCTCGTGACTAGCCCCCTTTCCCTTAGCCCTTGGTAGGTGGAAGGAACGACATCTAACCTACTTTCATAAAGAATCACTGAGGTGCCTGTCATAAATAGGGTCCGTGGCCTCCTCGGAGACTAACCAGGGTCTAGAACCTGTGACTTCTCAGCATTTCCAGATAACTTTATGACCGCTTCTTGGAGAACACCGGACTGTAGGCTAGACTAGAGAGACATCAAGGCACAGGCGTTTTGCGTCTGCCACCAAGCAGCAGTAATGCTCTCTGCAAACCCGAGCCCACCAGGGAAGGTAGCCTTCATCACCTGCGTGCGTGTGTGTGCCCAGAGCTGCCTTGGGAGACTTTCTTTGGCTCGTCTAGCGTTATTTCTCGTCTCTCCTAGGAGCTGAAAGAGTGCTCGGGTCACGTGTTTGTGGATTCTGTGCCTGAATTCTGCTTACCTGAGGTGAGGTGAGAGCGGCGTACGGGGCTTCCTTCATGTTGTCAAATTGAAATGAATCTGATTCCCTGCACACTGTTACCTGGCTAAAATACCTCGTAGAGTCTTTTTATGCTATCTCTAAATGACTTCTACTTCTTTCTATAATTCTCATGTAGCTTGTAGGGTATAGCTTTGAGCAGAGTGTGGAAGCAGCTCGAGCCTTTCAGTTTGGTAATTGTCTTTGTCTTTGGATGTGCCATACCTTTCCTAGCATTGCTGCACTGTGGGTAATTGAGAGCTGCTGTTAGTCAATACCGGTAAACCAGGAAAAAACAAGTCTCGCTGACTTGAAATTTATTGAATTTTGCTTGAAATCTATCGATTCCAAACTCGGAAGGAATCATCACAGTGAGACTTGCTGTGGCTTAGGACCACCTTCATCCTTTGGAGGAGATTGAGAGTCGTTTCATTGGTTGGAGGCAGCTAATGTCAGCTGACCAGCCTACATGGGGTCTCAATAGGTAGGTGAAGCATGGGGAAGCCTCCCTCTCCTCTCTCCTCTCTCCTCTCCTCGTGCCTCCAGAGCACGTCCGCAGCTCAGAGCCAAAGAGAACAGTTTAGAGCTCTGCTCCTGTACTGTGTCTTCTCTTCCTCCCTCGCTTTCCATCTCGCTACTCTCTAGACAAACTAGCTGCTTGATGTACACACACACTTGCGCTCTGGTGGAGCCAGAATGAGAGATGGGAAACAGAAGACCTGCTCATTGAGGGAGGGACAGACGGGGAATCCCCAGCCCTCTGCTGGCACAGCATTTTTGTCACATTTGTCACCTGGGGTTCCTGATCCCAGCACCGCAGCCTTCGGGTGAGGTGACCTGCCTGTTTGCAGCTCCCCTTGGCTGCACTGTTGATCTGCGGGCTCCCGAAGCCATAGAAGGTTTCCAGAAAGATGGTATGGCCCAGGTGATAGTAGTCGTTATTTGTAAGGTAGAGCCAGGCAGTTGTAGGGCTGATAACACCATACCAGTGTTAGTAACAGTGTGAGTGTATAAATGCGGTTTGGGTGTAAAATTTACTTCTCAATATGGAAATTTTTCTGTAACTATACATTTTTTATACATATAGTAGGGTAAATTTTCTAACTGTCCTCACCAGATTTCTCATAATTCTGGGCTCTGTGGGCTAATTTTTTTGTATATTAAAAAGAAATTTTCCTGTTTCTTACCTGGGTCTGTGTATGAGAAAAGGTGGCTTTTGAGCTCTATTCTTGATTCGACTGTTACTCATATTGTTTACTTCTCTTCTTCTCTCTCTGAATGTCTTTATTTGTTTGAAGATGATTTGGGGCCAGAGAGATGGCTCAGTGGTTAACACTCTTGCAAAGCCTGTTTTCCCAGGTTCGATTCCCCAGTGCCATGTAAAGTCGGACGCAGAAAGTGGTGCGTGTATCTGGAGTTCGTTTGCACTGGCAGGAGGCCTGGTGTGCCCTCGTCCTTTCTCTCTTTCCCTCTCTCTCTCTGTTTCTAAATAATATTTTTTAAATGATGTGCTGGAGAGATGGTTCAGAAGTTAAGGCGCTTGCCTGCAATGCCTAACAACCTGAGGTCAGTTCCCCAGGACCCACCTAGAGCCAGGTGCACAAAGAGGCACACGCATCTGAAGTCCACTTGCAATGGCTGGAGGCCCTGGCGTGCCCATTCTTGCTGGCTATCTTTCTTCTATCTCTCTGCTTGCAAATAAATAATAGAAGTATTTTTAAATGAAATAAAAAATGATCCTGGAGAGTTGGCCAAGAAGAAGACCTCTTGCCTCACGGGGATGTTGTCTTGCAAGTGTGGAGCACGGTGTGGAGTTAAGGCTGATGCACACTTGCTCTCACATAGGTGCAGTGAGGTGCTTATGACCTCTGTTCCCTTGCTGAAGGTGCCTCCACAGCCTCTCCAAATTATCTAACATGGAAAGTCATTCAGCCACCAAATACCCACCCTGCCTATGTCATAGACCCCTTTGTTACTTCTTCTCTTTGGGGGGCACATTAGCTCACCCACCCATCCTCCTCCCAGCCACTCTGTGACCTGCCAGAGCTTGTCCTCTGTGCCATGTGGCTCCTCATTTGGGGTGATATGGTGACCTCGCTTTCCCATAGACATGCTCCTGAAACCCCTTCTTCCCAAGTGCACCGAAGGGGTGCTCTGAGTGCATTGCCTGGTGGGATACCCTAACATGCTCTCCTGCAGGTGTATCTGTGAGCCTCCTGGAAGAAGAGAGTGAGCCTTAGCAGATGAGTATGACTCAAGTACGACTTACAGTTATGGCAGAAAATCTCTTTCAGCTAGTTCACCACCTTGAAGCATTTTCCCTCGCACGATCTTAGTAATGAACCCAAAGGGCAGATTTGGGACTAAAAGAGGAATAGAATGTGAAGGCTGCCGTTCCCTTTTGCCTGCTCACTTTACTTGCAGTGGTCTCTCCCTCCCCCAAGGGAGCCTTACCTGGAGCACACTTGACGCTGCGGGGGTGTCCTCTCCCCCTTGTGTGTGACCGAGGAGTCAGCCTCCTCGGGGCTCCTCTGCAGCCCAGCATCGCCATGCGCCTCCCTCTCTTCCAGACGGAGCTCATAGACCTGTCCACGGTAGATGTGATTCTCATCTCCAACTATCACTGCATGATGGCGCTGCCCTACATCACCGAGTACACGGGCTTCTCGGGCACCGTGTATGCCACAGAGCCCACCGTGCAGATCGGCAGGTGAGCGCAGGGGGGGGGGGGTCAGGCCGTCAGGGCTCCTTGGGGTGACTGTTGAGTGGAGTGTGGTGCCAGGAGAAGCGACTCTAGAAATGGGAACGTTCTCTGGACATGCCCGGAGACCCACGTGTGCCTACAGTAGTGTTAGGAGGACCTCAGAGGAAGTAACTTACCATATCTCAATAAAAAGAAGAAACTTTTATTACTTTGTTTTCAAAATACTTCCTTTTTATGGTTCACTGCTGGCTGTATTCTAGACACCAGGGGAGAGGTAAGTGAGCAAGCAGTTAAGTAGTCCTCCCTGGTGACTGAGGGAAATCCAGCACCCTAAGGCTAAAGCCTTCACGGTCTTCGTCTGAGAGGCACTGCTTCCCCTTCCTGAGGCACCACTTAGGGAGAACATTTATGTGGAAAGAAATCACCCCTAAAGCAAGTTCATAATTTATTGTTTTGAAATAAATCAAGATGATACATGTTAAAAGTTTCCGGATGCGAGGGTGCTCCAGACTGTTAGGTTGGCTTCTGGTGTCTTGCAGATGGATGAGTAGAAATGAAACCGGATCTTGAGTGTGAAACTGTTACCTGTGGTGTGTGCTAGAAACCAGAAGGGCAATTACAAGAAGGAAGACACTCAGGGATGAGCAGATTGAGTGAGAGGAAACGCTAAAAATGTGAGGCTCTCTCTGGAAAGGCCAAAGTGCAAGGATGGGTTCCTAGATATTCTCAGTAAAAACTCTCATCATGGGGCTGTATGAACTCAGCAGCTGTGGCTTCCTGCAGAGATCGAGCCTGAGAGGGAGAAGAGAGGGAGATGGACAGGAGATGGACTTGTTTAGCATTCAGTTGCTGACAAATTTGTAACTTTCCATGGTCTGTGTATCCATCCCAAGGGGTTCTCACCAACACGGATCTTCTCTCTTAGGATATGAACTGGGGTTCAGGGTGTTGAAAATTATTTCAAATTGTTGTGCTTGCTTGATTTTGTTTTGTCTTTTGAGGGTGGGTTTTTTTTTTTTTTTTTTTTTTTTGGTTTGTTGGTTTGTTTTTTGAGACAGTCTTATCCTATAGCCCAGACTGGCCTGAAACTCTGTATTCTGGGTTGGCCCTGAGCTCATGCTAATCCTCCTGCCCCTGCTTCTAGAGTGCGGGGATCACAGACACGAGCTGCTCATCCTCCAGCCTCCTCTGAATCCCAGTGTGTGTGCAGCCTTGATCCAGTGAGATCCCCCACAACAGCTCTGTGCTTTTCTGTCTCCTGATCTCGGGGAGAGCTGTCCTGCTGCTGACTCTTCAGTTAGACTTCTACATGGAGTGTTTCTAATTCAGAAAACACATGTCACTTTTTTGCATTAATTTTAAATGTCCACTTAAGAATGATAGAATGAACCAGTGGGACCCACAGCCACAGACATTCAATCAACACAGGATAAGCCAGTGAGACAGAAACCAATGATTTTTGACACAAAGACCCCTAAGCTCACAACAATAAAGCAGCCTTAATACACATCCACCACGACTCAGGGAACTGTGCAGAAGAGGGGGCGGAAAGATTGTGAGAGCCGTGGTGGAGGAGACAATCCAGAGGCATGGCACCCCTCAGTAACAACATACTAGGGCCAGGAGAACCTGGCCAAATACTAGGCTATCCATGGTCCCCTGTCACAAGGACTGATCCAGACGACCCATGGAGGAGGATATCCAGCTGGTTGGGGAAGGGGGAGGGGAAGCATCGGAGAATTGGGGATAACAACTCATTGTTTGCCCACTAAATAATGTAACTCATTATGGACAATAAAAAAAAAGAATGGTACTGGGAAAAAAAATGTCCACTTAATGCGGTAGGACAGGGGAAGGTGGGCATGTCCACTGCTCTGGCTACAGTGTTAACAGAGTGGTGTTTTTCCTAATTGTTTTTCATACTTTTTTAAATCTGAACTCAGGCTTCTCATGGAAGAGCTGGTGAATTTCATCGAAAGAGTGCCTAAGGCTCAGTCTGCCTCCCTGTGGAAGAATAAGGATATCCAGCGGTAAGGAGCTGCCCTCTCTTCCTGTTGACTTCCTGTAGAGCTTCATAAATGAGCCTCCTTTGATTTCTCACTTCATATGCCAACATGGCGCTTGTCAGAAATGAAGACTCCCTGTAACATGGCAAGATCCCATTTGACTCTCCAGTGAGGTCCTGTGCTGCTTATGGGGGCTGGGGAGACAGTTGGCTCCACTTTCTAGGGCCTTGGGGCTTAATGGGAAGCCTGATGCTTCAGGAGGTAGATGCAGTTCTGCTCTGAGCACCGTGCTGTTGGCCCTCAGAAAATGAGCTCCTGCCTCTCGGGGAAGCTAAGGACTTTCCTCAATACAGACCTAGAGAAAGAAAAGAACTTTCTTATAAAAAAAAAAAAAGCAGGGGGCCAGAAGAGATGGCTTAGCAGGTAAAGGCACTTGCCTGAAGACATGTGGAGCCAGATGCACAGGGTGGCGCATGCATCCGGGTTCTTTGCAGTGGCAGGAAGCCCTGGTGTGCAAATGCATTCTCTCTCTTTCTCTGCTTGAAAATGAATTAATTAATTTAGAAATAAGGTTGTGAAGAGGAGCCCAGGCCTGGTTTCATGGAACAGTGAGAGGTTCCACGTAGACTAGGGTAGGTAGACAAGTGAAAGATAGGGGGGCGGGTAGACAGGTGAAAGATGGGGGCAGTGCGGGCTCTTGTGATACTTGAGATTTCTGCTGTTGAGTATGTACAGTTCACAAGTAGAGGTTTGTAGGGAGAATGACATGCATGACCTCATTCACTTGGGGGAAAGGAACTCTGGACACAGCGTGAGGGGAGTGGGAATGGGGAGATGGGGCAGGGTGACCCACAGTGGGAGAGTCTCAGAAGCAGAGAACGAACGCCTGAACTAAGGCAGCAATGAGCATGAAGAAGAGCTTATGGCTTCAAAGAAATTTCTGAGCCAGGACTGAGTAGTGTCAGTAAGAAGTGTAAGAGGGCTGGAAAGAGGCTTCGTGGATAAGCATGAGGCCTTGAGGTGGCCTGAACTCCACCCCCAGCACCCACAGAACACAGCTTGCTGTGGCCACACACGCCTATAGCTTCAGTCCTTTTGAGGGCAGAGACAGGAGGCTCACTGGTCTGACCATAAAGGGCAGGTCCAGGTTTAGTGAGAGATTCTGTCTCAAGGAAGTGCTGTGGAAGAGCAGTAGAAGACACCCCTCAGTATTCTGCAGCTCCCTCATGTGTGTGGGGCACATGCAAGTGCACATGCACAAAGAGTAAAGGGCTACAAAGAGTCATTACGGGAACACAAACAGCCGAATAAAGGCCAGGAAACAAAGGACGCTTCCAGAAATACAGGCTTGCCAGCAGTCTCGGATGCTGCAGAAGTGCCAAGTACCGTGGCCAGGTGTGGTGATGTTTGCTTAAAATCTCAGCACTCTGGAGGTGAACTCAGGAGGACTGCGAGTTGAAGGCGGCCTGGGCTGAATAGTTTCAGTAGCATGAAGATGAAGCTTGGGCTAGGAAACTGGGAAGTTGTTGAGAATCCCAAAGCTTCGTTCCAGTAGAGTGCCAGGTCTAGAAGCCCGGCAGTAAGAGGTCAGCTCAAGTAGAAATGCCATAGATGTGCGGGGGCCTCCAGCCTTCTGACATTGTGGTGTGGTGTTATTATCTACAGATGTGGTCGGCCTCGTTCACAGCTGCCCTGGGACACGTGCAGTCCATAGGTTGACCCACCTGTGGGGAGCAAGGAGGCAGCTTCATCTCTGTCTAGGTTCTCATATTTAAAGTGGCAGTGGAGCACCCTAGTACCCATCTTAACCCACTGGACTTCGTCTACCCCTCCCTTCGCCACTTCCACCTCACAACAGGCCCAGCTTTCTGGTCTAGCATAGAGAAACTGGGGTTACAACTAGTCTCTTTTTCCAAGGTAGGGTCTCACTGTAGCCCAGGTTAACCTGGAACTCACTCTGTAGTCCTAGGCTGGCCTTGAACTCAGCGATTCTCCTACCCTTGCCCCCTGAGTGTGCCACCATGCCTGGCTACAACTAGTCTTTTGAATTCTACCCAGTGTTCTTTTTTGCAAACCATCTTGCCATTCGCTTCTCTTTCCTCTTGATCAGTGTTGTAGACATCCATGTTTCTGGGATGAACTTCCAAACTAGGCATAGTTTAGGGGAGGAAGGGATCAGATCCAGAGCAAGTCCCATCAAATGGAGGAAGAAGCTGGCTCTCATTCAAGACACCACCAGGCAGCCAGGACCACCAGCAAGCTCAGCCAGAGCTCAACAAAACCTCTCTGCATATCTTTGAGCTGGAATTCAGAAATGCCCCCCAACACACCAGGGGCTGCAGAGCCAAGTTACAGAGCTTTAATAAAACACTTAAGTTTGTGGGGACATCCAGTCGATGACAATGGTGCCTCTGACTTTAGAATGCTGTACTTATTGCCAGTCCTCTTTCCGTATAAGGCATCCTTATAGCAAGATGAATATGCTGGGCTGTGTCAGTGTGAGCCTTCCTTCTCTAACTGATGTAGCGCTTGTTCTGCAGAGTGTGTTGTTTATAAAGTTAAGTAGTGGCATTATTCCTAGTGTACAGGAATGTCAGGGACTTCCTCAAGGTCACCTTGGAAGGATCTAACTTCAAACCCATTCACCTGTCCACCTGTTGGGCTGCAGAGTCACGCTCTTCACCCTCTGCTGAGCCTCCATTTGAGGTACATGCCTGTGGTACTTCTCTTTTGTGGGGGTGGAAAGTATGTTCACATTCGCTTCCTCTCATCTTTCATGGATCCTCTGTGTGGTGTACACGTGGCCTCACCTTAAGATACCTCGGCTGGGCACGCACTTACCTGTCTCCTGGACCAGACCACTCCCCTGGTGTGTGGAACAGGACCCTCTCCTCCTCATGTGACCTTCTCAGTCTCCTCTCCCTCTTCTCTTGGTCATCACCAGGTCACCTTCCCTCTTGTTCTTTCCTGTGAGCCCACTGGACCACATCCCTGAAGAACATTAGGACTTTTGTTTTCTTTCCCCTCTGAGCCCGCCTGCTTTGGCCTCCCTTACTTCCTCCTTTGCAGTTATGCCTTTTATAGATATGGCCACAAATAATGAGAAATGCTATCAAAAGGTCAGCGCTTCCTGACTTCCCAACCCCTGAGCCAAGCTTCAGGAAGTTCTGAGTTCTTATTTGCCTCTTTTGTGACCTTGGGCAAAGTCCTTGGCAGTTTTCCCTTGCCTCTCATTTTTGTAAAATAGAATAGCTGGCTCGTGAAGAAATGCCATCATGCATCAGGGAGAGTGTTCATGGGCGTCAGGATATTCTCATAAGGGCTGCTTGAGATAAAACCACGAGTCTTTCAGTTCGCCACCTACTGGACAAAAGGTGGAATGCTAACTTGGAACGGAGCCAGGAAGACCAGGTCTGTGATGGAGAAGTCTGTCTCCACTCTTACTCGGGTCTGGTGTTAAAGTATGGCTTTTAGACATATGGTGGAGAAAGGGGAGAATCTAATTAAGAATATGCCAAGCAAAAAATTGGATAAAATTGGCAGGATTTTAGGATTTATACACGAATTTGAAGAGTTCTCTTTATTCTTTAATGGGCCACAGACAGAAGAGGTCTTTCAAATGTTTGCCTACAATTTCACCACAGGCAAGAATAATACAATGCTTCATTTTTGCCGTCTGCTTCTCTGCCATGGGCAGTTGCTATCTAGCGTACCAAGTGCTGCACTGGAAAACACTTTTCTTTTGTGGTCTAGTTTGTTGAAATTT
The DNA here is from genome assembly GCA_004024765.1 of Zapus hudsonius. NCBI lineage: Eukaryota > Metazoa > Chordata > Mammalia > Rodentia > Dipodidae > Zapus > Zapus hudsonius. The sequence goes on from PVHP010002579.1 coordinate 46,513, forward strand.
CTCTTTTTTAAAAAATACTCTCTTTGTACACAGAGAGGATGGGCATGCCAAAGACTCCAGACGCATGCACCTCTTTGTGCATCTGACTTTACATGGGTGCTGGGGAATTGAACTTGGGCTGTCAGGCTTTGCTAAAGTGCCTTTCAACAATGAGCCATCTCTCCAGCCCAAGTTTGTTGAATTCTTCCCAGGTAACATAGGCCACATCTTTTCTTTGTTGTTTTTCACTCCCCACCTCCAATTTTTTATTTTTCCTATCCAGTTCCTCCCAAGTAGGGGTGGCAGGTTTACATGCCTGCAGGGAGAATGTGGGACGTGAGCCTGGACTGGTGACCCTGCTGGGGAAAGAGCAGCCAGACACCCCTTGACTCGTTGGGGATGTGAGACTGTCTGACAAACCTTTTCATATTTTTTTGATTTTTATTTTTCAAGAGAAGCTCAAATCTGGGGGTTGTGCAAGTGATTTTGTAAAAATCTTTTCCAAGCTTTGCTTACACATTAATATAAAATCCTCTGTGATCCAAGCAAGTCTTCTTGAGGCAGATTTACTTACACTTTGACTCTCAAAGTAGAACTTGGTCAAGTGCCTAGAATTAATGCATCTTAGTAGAGTGACTAACTAACAAGACCATGAGGTGAAGAAAACTATAAATTAAATTTTTTCAAGCTCATTGGTCAAAAGAATCTGACAGATTGTCTTAAATCATTTGAAATTGGTTTGAATTAGCATTTGATTTATTAATAGTACATTAAAAAAAAACACCCAATTACTCTTGCTTTCTAACAGCTGTGTGACTTCCTGCCTCAGTTGACACTACTTGAGATTTATTTCAGAGACATCAGGCATCCTTCTTCCTGGCTTGACACTGCAGTTTACTCTCCTGAACAGGAGAAGGGCAGGACAGTCTTCCCGCAGTGTAACATCTGAGTCTCTGGCTTTGCCTTGCTCATGTCCAAGTGCAGATCTTTAAAGCCAAATGGTCCACTTAAGGAATTCTATATGAAGTCGTTGGAGGCCAGGCTAGGCTAGAGAGACAGCCTACCTAATGGGGGGGAGGAACTAATCTAGGGCTGGGGTGTGTACCCTTGCCTATAAGGAGGAGAGGGGACAGAAGGGCAGGAAGGAAAGGTAAAAAGGCCTAACCTGGCTCCAGTATTTTTGATGTTAAGCTACCATCGTTATAAGATTGGAAGTTCATGGTTGTAGTTAAGAGTAAGTCCCTATAGGTATTATCGGCACTTGCACGCATGCCTATAATCCCAGCACCTGGGAGGGGGCAGAGGCAGGAGTCGTGAGGTCAAGGGTAAACTAGGTCATATAGTGAGAGCTTCCCCCCCAAAAAAAATAAAGGGATCATTATTAGATATTCTCGTAATCCTCTTACAGAATTTTAAAATGTATATTAAAGGTGTTACTCTTTTGCTCTGACATTTGTTGACTATTTGTTGAGGAATTTAACAGGTCTAAATATATAATAGGAAGAAAATGGAAAACTGTGGACTTAGAGGTCAAATAGACTGGTGTTTGAATTTCAGATCAGTTTCTTAGCAGTTCCTTTCCAGCTCTTCAACAACCTTGCAGGGTTGTTGGGTGATATGCGTGAGGCCCTTACAGTGCCAGGCACTAAGCAGGTACTCAGTACTCACCAGTACCCTTACCTCCTTAGCAATACCTACCTGGCTTGCAAGACCATAGCATACCTGCCTTCCAGTCCTGGTTTATCTGAGACAGCACCTTTCCTGGTAAAAGCAGAATGATCAAGTGGATGAAGGAAACTGTTTCTAACCCCACCGTTGCCTCTGCTGAGCCTTGTCAGAGACTCAGTCTTCACTGTGGTGAAGTGAACTGTCTCTGAGTCCTCCTTCATTACAGTTTCAGAGGGTATCCATGAGAGAGGCTCCTCAAGGCAGGTCCTTGTGGACTGCCAGGACTTGCATGGAGTCATCGGCACTTGCTGAGCCTCGAAATCCACACAGTTCATTTCATTCAGTCAGTTGGTTGCCCTCGGAGGACTGATTCCTGCTGACCAAACACCCAGCATGTTGACTGGCAAAAAATCCCCTTCAGTTACTGTATGCTGAGACTCAGATGTACTGGCGTTTATCTGTCTGTTTCTGTTCTGATGAGCAAGTCCAGAAAGAGATCAAATTATAAAGAAGAGGGTTTAAAAAAGATTATGGCCTTAAAATTAAAGGAACTGCTGCAATCTGGGTTCCCTCAGCCATTGCTCACGCCATGCTTTGAAGGCCGGCATTCCTGTCTCTGCCTAGTGATCATTGGGTCTAAGACCAAAGTCAGAGGTGATAAGCGGCTTTCCAGCTAATGCTGAGAAGTGCCTGGTTATGATTCTCCGCTTCCGGTGAGCTCTGTCCAGCGTGGGGTGGCTAGGTGGTCTTGGCTACGCCCAAGGGACTTTGTCTTCTGCGTTTGTGCTTCGTTCATTCATCGCGTGCATACATCCCAATCAATGTGTCTGTTGTCAGCTCTTAAGTGGTCCCTGCAGATTTAAAAATCTGAACTCCAGCAAAAACCCATGATCTCGGGCTGCTCGCTGTGCTGTAAGATGAAGAAAGAACCTTGGCCCAATGTCAGCGCCCCAGGAAAGAAGGTTATTAGGCACTCAGGGTGATAAGAACACAGGAAAACAATGAAATCTTTTAGAAAGTGCTTATGAAAAATTTAGACCAGGAGAATTTGACTTTGATAAATTAGAATGCCAGAAACAGAACTAGTTCCTCTGGGTTTCTTTATCCTGCTTATCCTAAATCAGCCAATAATCCTAATGGCTCTAAGTGGCTCTGAATGCCCCTATGGAAGGATGACCTCACATAAACAGAGGAGAGTTCGAGGGAAAGCTGTTAGACAGGATGTAGGGAGAGAGACATAAGGACAAAGTGGCTCCGTGTCAGGGAGAGTGAGGAATCCGAGTACTTGAGTACCAAGTGCCTGGCATGATGTGTTCTTAGGAAAATGCTCCCCAAAAGCTTAAGACATAGACCTATACTCATGGAGCTTGTTAACAGATCTGCCAAAGGCAAGACTTCAGCTGGGCCCCAAACCAGAGTGAGCCAGGCTGCTTGGCTTCCTCTTCTGGCTCAGGTGAGTCCTGCCTGATGCTTTTCCCTGCTCCTCACACTGCCTGACAGTGACCCCGAGTCAGCCTGCTGGCACGGTTCAGGCAGGAGCCATGCGCAGTTCCCGGTTCCTCCCTTTCCTAGGATAGCCCTTGACCGTACTTGGATATACATACATGCATACTCAGCACAGGATATTCCAAAGGAAAAAAGATGTCACTGCCTGTAAAATGATCGAATCCCATAAAAGAGGTCACTATTTTAGTGGGTATGAGCAAAATTAAAACAAAGGCATGCCAGGCATGGTCATGCACGTCTTTAATCCCAGCTCAGAGGTAGGAGGATCGCTGTGAGTTCATGGCCAGCCCGAGACTGCATCGTGGGTTCCAGGTCAGCCTGGGCTAGAGCGAGACCCCACCTCGAGAGGGGAAAGGCATATGTAACAAGCCTTCTCTCCTTATTCCAGCAGTGCTCTGCTGAACTAACTGTCCAGAGTGTCTCCGAGTAAAGAAGTGCTTTCTTGAGTTCTCTGGAGCCTGTGCTCATGAGTTACGTACCATTTACCCCGAAGCACAAGATGGGAAATACACCTGAACTTTTCACAAGCCTTTTACATAGCTACCTGAGACTTCCAGTAACTTCTCTAAAAATGACTCTGGCTGTTGAAGACGAGAACAGGGGCCACTTTCCTTCAGATTCTGAGCCCGACTGGCTTCCTCAGGAGGCAGAGTATAAGCCTGTTTAGTCTCCAGCAGAGTGTGGCAACCTCGGTGACCCAGTGCCTCATGCTGACAAAGACTGGTGCAGCCTTCGGTTCTGGCAGACAGGAAAGCTCCATGCTGGATGTCAGGGGTGGATAAGGAAACTCACAGAAGGAAAAGTAGGTGTGAGTCTAACCTTGAGCTTCAATTCTTAGTCCACTCTTCAGCGAGGTGACTTTGTTGCTGGGACCTGGGAAAACTGAGGGCAAGGTGAGACAGACTGAATAGTGAGGCATGTCATCACCCCCACCCACCCCCCACTCCTAACTCCCACCAGGGCCTCCTAGCTCTGCTATACTCGAGGAATCCAGCTCCTTAGCCCAAAGCACACCCTAAGTGGAAAGTCTTCTCTTTAAGAGCAGCTCTGGGAGACTCAAGTGCTGGGGCCTGGGTGATAATGTGGCTTCGTTCTCAAGACCTTGGGACAACAACTGGGTGTTGGGGAAAGCATGTGAGAGGGCACACGGCCTAGACGGTGTCACAGAAAAGGGGACCGATGGCCTAATGTCGACCAACAACGTGCTACCTGCCTAAAACGTGGAAAGAAACGGGAGGGGGTAGCGGATTAGAATAAAGGCAGAAGCAGGCGAGGTAGAGAAGAGCTAGAGTCCTGCTAAGAGCCCGGCTGCCATCAGCGTGTGTGATCCTGAAGCCCTCTACTCCTGCTAGTGTATTTCAGGACAGAGGCTAGTGCGTGCATCTGTTTCACCAGCAGCACAGAAGCTCACTCTTCCAGATTATTCCATGTATTTCTTAGAGCAGGAACTATTTATTTGCTCGCTTGTTTAAAGGGACGGTCACAAATCACACTTTGTTCTCCTCTCTTATGCCAAGTCCTGCTGTGTTGCACCAAGCCCTTTTCTAGGGCTCATGGTGGAGTTCATTCCCTCGTCGTTGTGAACAGGGAAGATTAGAGATGTCATGTAGACAAGCTCAGCCTGGGGGTGTAGCTCAGAGGTACAGCATTGTCTAGCATGTGCCAGACCCTGGGTTCCACCCTCAGCACTACAGGGGGGAAAACCCAGAAACATGACTGAAGTTCAGATGTTCTTTGCTATGGTGTATGTGATAAGCCCTAGGACAACAGCTAACTCAAAAAAAAAAAAAGGAAAAAAAATCTGGAAACCACGAAAGGAATTTAAAGGGCTACATAGAAAATCAAGACAAAAAGTTATTAGGGGGATGGAGAGATAGCTCCGTAGTTAAGATGCTTGCCTGCAAAGCATGAGGACCCGAGTTCAATTCCCCAGTGTCCATGCAAAGCCAAATACACAAAGTGGCACTTTCATCTGGAGTGAGTTTGTAGTGGTTAGAGGCCCTGGTGTGCCCATATTCTCTCTCTCTTCTCCTCTCTCTCTCTCTCTCTCTCTCTCTCTCTCTCTCTCTGCTTGCAAATAAGTAAATAAACATTGTAAAAAGCAAGCTATTAGGGAAAACTAGAAGGTCTAAGAAGATGAGGCAAACAAAAAAGTTGGCAGATATGATCCAGCTACTCAAGCAATCAATCAAGTGTGACTAGGCAAGAAGGCAGTTGATGCAGTGATTACTGAGCTTGGTTTGAAGAAGAAAAGACCTATCTATCTGTTAAATGAAGTCGAGAACAGAAAATAACCAGTGAAGTCTAAACTTTTTTTTGCTTTTTCAAGGCAGTGTCTCATTCTAGCCCAGGTTGACCTGGAATTCACTATGTAGCCCCAGCCTGGCCTTGAACTCATGATGATCCTCCTACCTCTGTCTCCTGAGTGCTGGGATTAAAGGCATGTGCCACCATGCCTGGGTAAAACTTCTTTTAAATCTACAAATTGGCGAACCTTTTCTTAGACTGACCGTGTAAAAGAGAGAATGAAAGAGAGAATGAAATAATGAAGAGTCATTATGTCTATACGCCCTTAGCGTATGTAGAAATAATGACTGCAGCTCATGAGAAGGAAGAAGGGATTGGATGGAAGGAATTCCAGAGGGAGGATTACAGTCCTGTCCTGTCTGTCTGTCTGTCTGTATGGAAGTTGTAATCAAAAGTAAACAGAATAATGACAGAAGGATCCTCTGGAAAGTCGTAAGCCTGGCGAAGGAGTCTCCTCCTGGTCACTGACACTGTGCTCGCCTGCAGGCTGCTGCCCTCTCCTCTCAAGGACGCCGTGGACGTGTCAACCTGGAGACGGTGCTACACGATGCAGGAGGTGAACTCCGCCCTCAGTAAAATCCAGCTGGTGGGATACTCTCAGAAAATCGTGAGTGTCACCATCGTTGCCAGTGATTCGGGAAAGCTTTCTTGTAGCTCTCTCTCTCAGGCTGTCTGCCACTGCAGTTTGGTGCTAGGGTGAGCAAGAAGCATTGATTACTTTCCTTACCCTCCCATTCCCTGTCACCAGCTAGCTTTGCCTTGGCAGCTGGTAAGAGCCCAGAGAGAGGCATCGGCCTCGCCCCACCACGTGAGGAAGGAGACGCCATCTTACAGGTCTAGAACAAGTGGAATAGGAAAGGACAAGGATGACCGATGAGCTGTGACCTGAGTGACAGGGATTCCTTCTGTCAGCCTACGGCAGAGCCTGCCCTAACCTGAAAGGAAGACAGAACCCAAGTAGTGACCATGCTGTCACTTTCGCCACTTAACACCTGCGTCCTCTGCACCTGGTGACAGACCTGGGCTAAACTCTGGGACAGTGGCTTTGTCTGCTGCATCGTTTGTTTTCTTTCTGGGCTGCTGTACTGTGATGTCCGTTTCTGAGCTGAGCAGGGGCCACCGCGGTGCTGTCCTGCAAAGGACGGTCCTTGCTGTGCGCCACTGCAGGCTCACGCACTCTGTGTGGCTCTTTCTAGGAGCTTTTTGGTGCCGTGCAGGTGACTCCTCTGAGCTCCGGCTATGCCCTCGGAAGCTCCAACTGGATCATCCAGTCTCATTACGAGAAAGTCTCCTACGTCTCCGGATCTTCCTTGCTCACCACACACCCTCAGGTAACCATAAAGTCCCTTGTTTTAAACAAAATATTTGTTTGCAAGCAAAGACAGAGACAAAGAGAGAATGAGAATGGGCACGCCAAGGTCTGTTGCCACTGCAAACAAAACCCAGACACATGAGCCACTTTATGTGTCTGGCTTTATGTGGGTACTGGGGAATCGAATCCAGACCATCAGGCTTTGTAAGCAAGGGCCTTTAACCACTGAGCCATCTTTCCAGCCCATTAAATTCCCTTTTTAACAAATAGCATATTGTTATTTAATCCAAACTGAGAATTTATCCAATGTACTGTCAGCCTGTTTTAAATTCTCCTAATCTTAGTTGCTCAGATACTCAAATTCAGGCTATTCAAGCCCCGGTTAGGGTCACACTTTGCTCTGAAAGAATCCCACAGCCCTCAGGGTCACCTCTGATTCTAAGTCCCCAGTCCTTCCAAAGATCAGAGGCTGAGGTGGGACTCAGAAGGGCGGGTGTCAGGGTTGAGATGACACCAGGCCCAGTCTCCCTCCTAGACCTTCCTCTAGGTGGTCGAGGCAAAGAGGATGGTGAACAGGACAGACAAGTGAATAAATAAGCAGTGACTGCAGATGGGGATGCAGGTCCTGAAACAGGAAAACAGGGCTCTTCCTAGAGCAATGGAGGTAGGTCAGAGATCTCTGGAGCCACGATTCCAGAGCACGCCCTGTGAGGCTATAAGCCAGAGAGCCCTGCAGAGAGGGCTGCTGGAGGCCCTCCAGCAGAGCAGGCTGGCTTGCTTGCAGTGAGGCTTTGGGGAGGAGTGAGGCTCGGTCGCTCTGGCCTTTAGACTGTGATGAGGCATTCTGATGTGTTTTGATGTGGAGAGTTCACCTATGGGCAGGTTTAAGTCAGTCATGTGTTACACTCACATTTGGCAAGAAGCTGTATATAAGCATTGCTATGAACATATATAAAATCCCTTTAGGTGGGCTGTTGATTTCATCAATCCTAGTCTGTCTAGGAGTTTTTAATGTCAGGGGAAGGTGGAGAAGGTTACTTAGCCAGTTGATGAGTATAGAGATGAAAGGAGGAGCCCATAATCTATCCCATTTTTGAATTTGTTAGTTTATGAGCCCAACCTTGAGATTTTAGTGTTGTAATAATAAAACAAAGCAAAGCTTAGGACTAGATCACCTGGTGTCTTCTCTCCCAGCCCTCAGAATGCTCACACCGGGTGGGTAGTGGCCAGCCTTCCTCCAGTCTGTGCTTGGCCTCGCCACACTCAAGCCTTAGCACCATCTTCTTTGTAATTCCTACCTTTTCTAGAAAATTGTTTAGGTTGCCCCTCTCTCCCTGCCATGGCCACCCTCCTTCCTCTGGGTACACAGAATCTCTGTTCCTGTGCTTGGGTCCTTTGTAGGTGTAGTGCTGGGCACGCTTCCTACAAAGTGTCCATTCAGTTGTAGGAACACTGTTTAAAGATGTCATTGGCTCTGAAAGAAGCTTTGTTTATATTTATTTATTTATTTATATGCAGAGAAAGAGAGAGTGAGAGAGTGAGTGAGTGAATGGGCACGCCAGGGCTTCTAGCTACTGCAAGTGAAATCCAGATACATGTGCCTCCTTGCACATCTGGTCTTACGTGGGAATTGGAGAATTTAACCCAGGTTGTTAGGCTTTGCAGACAAGTGCCTTAACCACTGAGCCATCTCTCCAGCCCAGCTCTTTATGTTTTTAATTGACAAATTTATCTAAACATGATATTTTGATGTCCTTACACACCCATGCAACTTGCCTGATGGCTAAATGAAGCTTTGAGCAATACGATGCTTCTCAGCTGCCGTTCTACATTGTTTTATGCTTAGTTTTGTGTGTTTTTGAGACAGAGTTTCATGTAGCCCAGGCTGACATCAATTCACTGCAGAACTCCGGAAGGCTCATTCCTTCTTTTATCACCAAGTTTTATCTCAAGGTCTAGAGAGGACAGACAGGTGGTTATTTTCCTCCTGCAGCTAGCAGAATTCTGAGCCCTTCCCGCTTATTGAAATCAAAAGTCCATCAATGTTATCATCATCTGCCTCATTGAATCAAAATTTCTTATTGGCAGCTCCTATCATTCTTGATATATTCTTCCATAAAGACAGAAAGATAACTTGGCTGCCAGCTCTTCCAATTTGTCCTGGTTAGAGCAAAGCCTTTACGGTACTGTTGACGTAACTTCCAGAAAATTATTCTTACAAGCTTCATAAATTTAAAGGGAAAGTTGAAAGTAATGAGCAACATACCTAAGCAATTAATTTTAATTTCCAGCTGGCAGCCTGTGTTATGTGTAAGAAAAATCGATTTTCCTTCACCCACCTCATTGGATTCAGGATTAGCATTGATAAAAAAAAGCTTGGGGGCTGGAGAGGAGAGATGGCTCATCAGTTAAGGCATTTGCCTACAATGCCTAATGACCCAGGTCCGGTTGCCCAGTATCCACATAAAGCCAAATGCACAAAGTGGTGCATCTGAAGTTGAAATTTGTTTGCAGTGGCTTGCAGTGGCCATTCATATTCTGCCCCGCCTTTCCCCTTGCAAATAAGTAAATTAAAAGTTTGGCCTTCTGTCGAGAAATGCACACCAGCCACTACTATTTTGGCAGACACGGTTTCACTGGACTCCAGGCACAGCCACCGTGTGGATCGTTTATGACTCATGCTTAGAGCGACAGAGCTCTGCTTGAAAGTTAACTTCACAGAAAGAGTTCCCTGATGGCAGTGCTTCCTGGTAAGACACATCAGGAAGTGCAGGGGAACGAGACTCAATGTGGAACCAGGAAGAATGCAAAGATAGGTTAAAGAAAACATGGCGAGCCTCGGCAGTTAAAGGAGCTTGCTTGCAAAGCCTGCTGGCCCTGGTCAGTTCGCCAGTATCCATGTAAAGCCAAATCCGCAAAGTGGCACGTGCATCTGCAGTTCGTGTACAGTGGTGAGAGGCCCTGGTGTGTCCGTACTTACTTTCTCTTTTTCCTTCTTTCTGTCTCTCTCCTTACAAATAAACAAATAAAAATATTTTTTAAAAAGACATAGGAGAGCTTTTAATTTCAAGAGTTAATTCTCGAATGCCCACTATGTTGAGTGAGGGAGAATGGAAGTCATGGAGTCTGCATGAGTGACACTGAGAATGCCTTTGACAGGGTCGGCGGGGTGGGCATGTGTTTCAGAAGTCGGTTGTGATGTGATGGAGACTATGTGGTGGGAATACAGGGCTGGAACCTGGAGGAAAGGGCTGAGAGCCAAAGGGAGCATAGATTGAAAGGAAGTACCGAACTGCTGTGTAAGTGACTGGAGATGGGTCGGCCTTGACCAGGACAGCATCCCTCCAGGGCAAGAGGAGAACTGGCCTGTGACGAACACTTGGGCTGATCCAGGGCTCCGCAGTGCCCAGGTCTCTTGTGCTAAGATTCATGATGTGAAGTCAAGAGCAATTCCTTGTCACCTCCCCTCCAGCTCTTGTATCCTTTCCTCCTTTTTCTGAGTTGAGCCAAGGGAATGGCAGTGTTCGCTCTGGTCCTGGATGGAGCGTAAAGGGAATTCCCTGGAGCTTCCTCCAGTGACATGTGACAGTTACCGCTCTTGGATCTATCAAGGAGTTTCTCCTCTCTTCCTAACTTTCTGGTGTCTTTTACGTGTGCACCTTGTAAGCGTCGGATAGCCATGTGGTCTCCCTCCGCTCTTTCTGCCCGAGGCTCACCCTGCTGCTTTCCTCGCAGTACTTGTCTCTCCTGTAGATTTACAGCCATAGATTCCTTTGAGTAGCACTTCACTCGCAAAGTTTCCATCATTCATCTCCTCAGCTGGATCACAAAATCCTTCAGAATGCTTGTTACTTAAGTAACTAAAGAGTATTTTGCTGCATTTTTATTTATATCTATACCATAGTCTGCTTAGACTCAGACAGCTTTAAAAAATATCTTGCCGTTGTTCACATAACTAATTGTATGGACTTCAGTGTGTTGCAGTGTGCAGGGGTCATATCCCCCTCCCCACCCCACTTCCCAGTGTCTAGTAATCACTGTTCTTCGTGCAGTCGGCTTGGATGGGGTGGGGGATTGTTAAGTTTCCGCACTTGAGAGCAAATATGTAATATTTTACTTCCTGTGTTTTTATATGACTAATTTAACTTAATATAAATTCCATTTTACTGCTCTTGACCATATGTTTATTTTTTTTCTATGTATCTGAGAATGACCTTGAACTTTTGACCCTCTTATCTGCTCCTCACAGGAGCTGGGGATTATAGGCATGCACCCCAACGCCAGGCTTATTTCTCATTTTTCTTTGCGGCTGAACAGCACTCCATTGTGTGTGACTATATATTCCTCATTCGTTCATGTGCTGGCGGCCTCGAGGCTGAGTGGATAGCTTAGCTATTGTGAATAATTCAGTAGTAATAAGCGCGCTATGTATGCTGACTTCATTTCCTTTGGATAATGAGATACCATCATATTCAAGTTAGAATGGCTATTACTAAAAAATCATTTTTAAGTTGGCAGGGATATGGTAAAAAAAAACGTTATATACTGTTGGTGAGGCTGTAAATTACTGTGGAAACAGTTTGGAGGTGCCCCCTTGAAAGTGAAAACTTGCTCCATCTCTTGGCTTTGTCCTACTTGTGTTTCAAGTTCGTTCTCTCTTCCTCTCTCTCCATTATGATGATTGCATATTGATTCACTGAAATTTGATTAGGCTTCCTCGGAAACAATATTTTGGTAAAGTTCTACAGATGTTGAAAAAGAAGCCATATTCAATGTAGGGTAAATGTTTTTCTACGTGTGTTTCGAAGTTTCAGCTTCTTGAGTCTTGGCAGCTCTTCTGTATCTTCTTAAGCACCAGTTCCTCTGAAGGGTGTGTTGTCTGTTCACCCATTTCTCCCCACAGGCCCCCAGCTCGTGCTTTGGTATTAAGCTGTGTCCTCAGAGTTTGTGTATTCATGGCTGTTGCCCTGTATTGATCCGCTCTGACTTTTATTGGGCTGCTTGCGTTTATCTCAACCAAAACTGTATTGAGGAGGCCAGGGAGCTGACTCAGCAGTCTAAGCACTGGCTTGCAAAGCCTGCCGGCCTGAGGTTCAAATCCCCAGCCACCCACGTAAATCAGGACAGGCTTTCATTTGCAGTGACAAGCTACCCTGGAGCATGCATGAACACACACAGATACACATGTGCAAATAAATAGAAAATAAACTTCATGGGGGCTGGGCATGGTCACACATGTCTCTGTGATCCAGCGGTAGGAGGCTGAGGCAGGGATAGAGCATTTAGGCCCACTCAGGCTTATCTCTGAAGACCTAGAGACAAAGTTCTTAGTGATTCTTTCTTTTTTTAAAAAAAAAATATTTTATTCATTTTTAAGTAGAGAGAGAGAGAGAGAGAGAGAGAGAGAGAGAGAGAGAGAGAGAGAGAGCGCACCAGGGCCACCACCTTGTGGGTCTGGCTTATGTGGGTCCTGGGGAATTGAACCCGGGTCCTTAGTTAGGCACTGGAGGCAAGTGCCTTAACCAATGAGCCATCTCTCCAGCCCTGTGATTCTTTCTTAAGTCTTTATTTGTCCTGATTGGTTTTCTTAAACGGCTTCAGGTATATCTTTTTCTCCTTAGGGCCTTTTGAAAGATCTTGCTAAGGTCCTCCTCCTTTGGTTATTTGATCTATTACAGTGAATGTTTAGTATTAACCATATTTTCATGTATAATATTTCTACATGTTTCTCTTTATGCTTATGCATTGATATCATCTTCTGTGCATATGGACATTAGTGTGTCTGGTTCATGAATTCTCTGTGTGGCGAGGGTTCTGCCGTGTTTGTTAGATCTTCCCTCCTCAGAGGCCTTGTCTGTTTCCTGGTTCACCCTTACTCCTGGACCTCAGGAGCCTTTCTTGTACCCACGCTACAGGCGCTTGCTTCTGCTTTGCCTTGTGCCGAGCAGGACAGGAACAAGCGGGCAGAGTGCCTGCTCCAGCGTCTCATGCCCTCGCTGGCAGTTTTCCCCTTGTAATCTGCCAGAGCAGGCCTTCGTGTACAATCCAACCTGGCAGGAATGGGAAAGGACAGAGCTTATACACACGAGGCTGTCTTTCCATTCACCTAGGAATCTACCTCGTGTCTGCAAACACCCGACCTGACGCGGCTCATGGAAGAGGTTTAGCTGTAGCTTTGAAGGGACTTTCATTTTGACAGGAGAGCAGGGCGGTAGACAGCCAGGTATGACATCTTCACATCCACAGGGAGGAGCAGCAAGGCCAGGCTGAGGGGCAAGCAGGGCCGGACTGTCAAAGCGGCTTGAGTGAGACTCCATGACTGAGGACACCCAGCATTCTCCTCGGCCTCCATACACGCACACACAGGGCTCGAGCATCTGCACATGCCCTGTTTACAGTGGGACTACAGGAAGCTGCCCCGCACTTGCATACGCCCCACCTGCATATGCGTGCCAAATCAGCGTGAAGAACTCTGATAGAACGACGGTCACAGTGGTGCACCTATACATTGGCAGTCAGTAGTGGGCACTTAGGATTATTGGAGGCAAAGTGTTCTGGATTTGGAAATCAGATTAATGGGTTGTCTGTGGCTTGAGAACCTGTATTTGAATACTAAAGTCTGTATTAGGAAAGCTTCAAGGGGCAGCTTAGCACTCCGTTAGAGCTCAAGTTGCAGGCGTCCAGTAAACTAGACCGTGAAGAACCTCGTAACTAACTGTTCTGGCCAGAGGGACATGGTAGCCTGCCTGTCCTCTGCGTTTGTGGGCACTAATGGCTGGGCTTAGAGAGGATGCTTTCAGGGCCAGAGTTTATTCCCCATTGATATTAACTCTTATCCTTCTTTGGTCACGGCCCTTTCTGACCAGCCAGTTAAATCTGTAGCACACAGAATTCAGTGCACCATTTTAGGGGGTCCTGAGTCCTCGGTAGTCCTGCATCCCCCAGAAACTTTGGGGATAATTACTGGTTTAGTCCAACCAGTTCTAGATAAAAATGTTGCCATTCAAGCTAAATATGCCACCTAATACACTATTCCAGTGTCCTCTGGGTCCACAGGAAGTAGTTCCAGGCTCTTCACATACCTGCTGCAAACCATTGTACTTGGCCCCCACCTCTCCCCCTCCTGTGGAGATAGTGGGGCGCGTGTGTCTATTAGAGAAATATAAGTAGATGAAGAGGAGAACTTGGATGCATTTTTATATAGCTGTGCGGAAAGGAAACAGAAGCCAGTCACGTGATTGTCACCCTCAGTGCTGGACTCAAAGCCTTTAATGAAGTTCATGTCTTCATGTGTCAGTAAAATACTGAAGGAGGGGCTGGGGAGATGGCTCAGAGGGTGACAAGCATGGGGGCCTGAGTTTGATCCTCAGCTCCCACATGTCAGTTTGAGTGTGGTCACACACACCTGGAACCCCAGTTCTTTGGGGAAACTGAGACAGGAGAATCACTGGGGCTCAGCTCCAGAAACGAGGCGGAAGAGCCGTAGAGGACACGGCTCTCTCCCGGCTCCGCGTGTGTGCACATCGCGAACACAAGCACACCACGTGAGGAACACTAAAGGAGAGTCCAGGTGGGAGAGCTTTGCTGGAATCTTCTTTCTTTCCAAAGAGAACACTTAGTAAAGTGTGCGGTATTTGCAGTGGGAATGAGAACTTGCCCACCGCGAGATGGAGAACACTTAGGAACTGTGCGCCGTCGTCATCTCTGCACCTCTGGTCTTGTTTCCAGGGTGAACCCTGATTTATGTAGACAAGTCGTAGTTTAAATGCTCTGAAAATCATCAAAGTTCCGTGTGTGCTGGGTGAAAATAAATTGAGGCATATAAGGCTCTCGTTGCCGTCCCGTGCCGTAGAGGTTAGAGGTTCAGTCCCGTGAAGACGGAGTGGGTCAGTCCCTGAGACTCAACAGAAATCATCTAAGGGAGGTGGTCCAAGACGCCCCATGTCCTAGGAAACCCGGCTCTGGTTTGGTCAAGGTCACGGTGCTAGTCATGGATTAGGCTTGCTCTCTACTTCCCAGCCCAGTATGCTTCCTGCTCCCACTGCCCCAGGGCTTGGGGTGCGTCATCTTGCCTCTGTGACCCTATAGTGTGCCCCATCTCCTGCACTTTAGTTGGGGGTCAGTTCAAAGTGTGACTCCAGGGCCAGGGACAGGAGCATCGTCAGAGATGCAGACTCTCCAGGCTTACCTTCGATTAGCACACCCTCCAGGTGAACCTGGCAAACACCCAGGGTGGAGTACCTTTAAGGGTGCCTTAGACAGCTTTCAAAAGTAAAGCAGGCCTGCTCGTGGCAGCACACGCCTGAGGTAGGAGGATCACTGTGAGCTCCAGGTCCACCTGGGACTACAGAGTGAGTTCCATGTCAACCTGGGTTAGAGCAAGACCCTACCTCGAACCCCCCCCACCAAAAAAAGGGAAAGCATTATAGAAATACGAGATGCCTTAGGAAAACGTTTACGTAGTGAAACAGTGACATTGCGTCTAATTCTGGGGATTTTGACAGAGCTGTTTCCTCCTCCTGATGGGCTGGACGCTACTTTCAAGGAGCTTTCTTTGCTCTTGTCCCTCATAACATTCCTGCCTGTTACTAATTACAGTTCTCTGTTGCTTTTCAGCCCATGGATCAGGCTTCTCTCAAAAGCAGCGACGTTCTCATCCTGACGGGACTTACCCAGATCCCCACCGCTAACCCCGACGGCATGGTGGGGGAGTTCTGCAGCAGCCTAGGTCAGGCGCCCTCCCGTCTGAATCTGGGAGTGCATAGAAGTTCCTTCCATTTCTTTACTCTCTGGTGTCTCTCTGATGGCCGCCTGCTCTCAGCAGCTTCAAGCCCTTGCTCCCGGCCCAGGAGCAGTTGTACAGGAACTTAAACCCGAAGATAGTCTGAGTGGTGTCCAGCCATTCACTGGAACGCTCGGCATTCTCTCTTTAATCCCTTGCTTCGGTGGGTTGGTGGGGAAGGCTTGCTCACAGGCCAGCAGTAGCCATAGGAGGGTCGAATCCCACCTCTGCAAATACCAGCAGGGAAACAAGTGACTTTAAACTGACACGGTGATGAAATGAACAGATGGAATTTTTCCCACTAATAATTTGGTTTTATTTTTCTTTGTGGGAAGACTAAATTGAGGAGCTTGTGGGATGTCTTCTTCCTGAAAGAAATCTATTTTCTCTCAGATAATATTATCAGTAAAATCTAGAAAGCCTGTCTTTGCTTTAGGAAAGCGGGCTGGTTACTGTGCTTGTGAGCAAGAAAACGTCCTCACTCAGGTGCCAGCTTGGCCTTTCCCAGTGAAGGTCTTCATCCCCTCTCCTGGCTGCATGCTCGCGTGGAGAAGAGGGGAAGCTGTGGGCGTTCCATGACCTCATCTAAACTTAATTATCTCCCTCCAAAGTCCCTACTTCTTAATACCATCCTGTTGGGGGTGCGGTCACCACATAAAAACTTGGCATTGTCGGGGTGCACAAAATACTCAGTCTGTCATAGCTACCAAAGAGGAAGTGAGGAGCTCAGACCTTTCACCTCTTAGCACCTTGGGCTTTTACCCCTGGCTCCAGGAAGAAGTGGGCATGTTTACCCGGATGTAAACAGCCACTGTCCTGTGAAAATTCACTTCTCCCTGCCACTAATCACAGTCTCTTTTTATTCTCTACTGACATGAAGCCAACTGTCATTTCTTCTCGTGTAGGAAAGTGATGGACTAGTCTTGTGGGGCCATAGCTTTATGTATGCTTGTAACCCAGAATCATAGACACCGGAACTCTACTGTGTTATCTTCAAGAGTGGAGTCCACTAACCATGGCCCTTGAGATCAGTCAGGCCACTTAGTGAAAATGCAGACTTGGAGGCCACCACAGTGGCCCCTCTGGAGAGGAAGAGAAGCCGCTGTTCAGCGGTCCCCTTGGCAGTTTTTATGCAAAATAAAACTTGGAAACTGCTGGTTTCATTCTTCTCATGACTCAGCCATGGAGAGAGAGTGCCCTTGAGCAGGACTTAGAAAAAGGAGCTTGGAGGTGCTGTCCCAGAGCCCAGGTGCTGTCGGGATCACTCAGATCGCAAGCCTTGTTGCACACTGTTCCCAGGGACCTGAGTGACACAGATGGAAAACCAGCTTCACTTTGGGTGTTCTTCTAAAGGAGTCGATGAATGAATTATAAGAACAGAAGTTGCCTCTGGAGGCCAAGGCAGGAGGATCGAGAGTTCAGCGCTGTATAGTAAGAACCTGTCTTAAAACAAGATAAACACACTGGCCAGAAGAACAAAGAAACGCCATCGTTATTTTAAAGCTGTTTTCACTTTGATGACAGTTATTTTAAAGCTGATTCCACCTTTTCCAGCTCTGACCGTTCGGAACGGAGGGAACGTGCTGGTGCCCTGCTACCCTTCCGGAGTGATCTACGACCTCCTGGAGTGCTTGTATCAGTACATCGACTCGGCCGGCCTCTCCAGTGTCCCCTTCTACTTCATCTCCCCAGTGGCCAACAGTTCACTCGAGTTCTCCCAGATCTTCGCCGAGTGGTACGTTAGCCTGCTCTCAGTTCTGTTGGGTTGACTCTATTCCGGCAGGAGCATAAGAACAGCCCTCACAGCACTGACGCTTGCAGTTTACCTAAGTGTCTCTGTGATCAGTGGGTTGTGTGGCCGAAATTCAGGTCTGTTACCTGCTGTGTGGAGGAATCCTTACCAAGCAGGGAAGGAGGAGGCACTGCCTTGACCTTCACAGGCCGCCTCTTGCTGCAGGCAGGCTCCTGTTGTCAGGTCACATTTTACTACAGCAGGAAGCTGATCACATCCTAGGGTGAGGAGACAGGAAGAGATTCACTTTTATAATCTACCTATTGTTTCTAAAAGTTCAGGAGCTGTGAGAACCCCAGTCTGTCTACACCTTACTGATGTGGGGCCAGATGGACACTGCTTTACTGCAGTTCTCATTTCCATAGGAATTTTGCATCATTCTACCACAGCGTGTCCCCACCCCAGCTCTGAGAGTATTCTTATCTCCCCGTGTAATTTTGGTCTTTCTTCCTGTGCTAGGATTCAGTCATCTTTCTCTGCAGAACCACTGTCCCTTGTGGTCCCCTGCCTCTTTCCTTTGTGCAGGGGGAGGAGATTAACTGAGCAATCTAGCTCCTGAGTGACAATACTGCAAAGCATACCCTGGGGTCAGCCGGGACAGGGTGCTTCCGGGATCTGTGGCTTCAAGTCCAGGTTCCCCCAGCACATGCTTCATGCTGTGAGAATGTCACTAGGTAGATCTCAGGACTGCTGGGATGAGGGACCGTTGGATCTTTGTGCTTTATTTATATTAGTTAGCTCCTAATATGCACGTGGTCCATGTTTACTGTCTGTATAGTGTATTTTCTATCATATATATGATGGGAATCTTAACCACAACACAGCTCTCCAGAACTGACATCACTGCTCTTACTCTGCTGTATCCTTCACCATTCAATAGTTTCCATGAGCCAGAGTCTTGCTATGTGTGGCTGTTGACTTTAAATCCTGTTGTAAGACATGGGTAGGTGGGGTTGCAGCTCAGGACAGTGTCTTCCCAGCGCAGGCCAGGCCCTGGACTCCATCCTCAGCCAAAGACATGCTTGTTATCGCAGCACTCGGGAGGCTGAGGCAGAGGGGTCAAGGAGAGCCTCTCAGCTATATGTGTAGCAAAACCACAGCTTGCAAAAATGAAGGAAAAAGAATTTGAGAACATATAACTGCAGTATCATCTCATTTTTACATCCCTTATATAGATAGAGTTTAGTTTGTTCTTTTGTTATTGGATATAAGGGCTTTTCTTGGGATTTTTTTTTAGCTTTTAGTAATCTTCAATTAACATCATTCTGTGCTTCTATGACGACATCTTTGGCCTGGGGTAAGTCACTGGAAGTGGAATTACTGGAACAAAGGGCAGGAATAGTTCATGCTCATTATCTGAATCTAAATTGCTTGCCAGAAAGATTTTTATGTAAATTATTCCATTTTATGTCCATTGACTTCTAGAGGCTTTCTGCTTCTCTCACCATTTGAACCCTTATGTATATATCAAAGATAGTAACTTAAAATTCTATAGGTATTTTTTCCCATTTGGATACCTTTTGAAATTTGTCTTTTTTCTGTTTGGTAATAAACTCTGTGCTTTGGAGTAGTTTTGGTTCATAGGAGAGTTTAACAGTAATAGAGTTCCCACACACCTATCCCTCGGTTTCCTATGTCAACACTAAGTTCTTAAAATGAAGAAGTAAATATTAGAGCTGGACCTGGTAGCACAGGCATGGAATCTCAGCACTTAGAAGTTAGGGGAAGGACTAGGAGTGCGAAGACAGCCTGCCTCAGACCTATTTCAAGATCCAAGGCTGGAGAGCTTGCCCAGGCTCCATTCCCCAGAACCCATGTAAAAGTAAAACCCAGGCGCACGAAGTGAGACATGCATCTGGAGTTCATCTGCAGTGATGAGAGGCCTCAATGAGCCCATTCATATAGTCTGTCTCTCTCTCCCCTCATAAGAGAACGACTCTGAGGGGTCTTTGAACATGAGCCTGCCTGGCCGGCAAGCTTCTCACTGTCAGAGGCACTTTGGGGTCGCTGGCTGGCTGTGGGTGCTGGGGAATTGAACCCAGGCTAGCACCTAGCCTGTGCAAGAAGCACCTTTAGCCACTGAGCCATCTCCCAGCCCATTTTTCTTTTTAACAGAAATCTCGTCTTTCGCTGTGTCTTCCGTTGGCATGCTTTGAAACTTGTTTCCTTCTGATGTCACATTGCTAGATGCACTCAGAATTTTATTATGATTTATTTCTTTCACTTGTTTCCCCCCCCTTCCTTTTTAGGGTCTCACTCTAGTCCAGGTTGGCCATAAACTCCTGCCTCCGTTTCCAAAGTGCTGGGATATAATGCGTGCACCATGCATTAGATACTGTGCTCACTGCTGGAACATAAGGAAGGGTATTCCTCTGCCTCACAGTTCTAAGAGCATGTGCTCAGCAGAAACAGAAAGCCAGCTGGTTACAGGCAGGAAGCAGAGGGTGATGAATACTGATGCCCAGATCTCTCCTTTAAAAAAATAATCATTTGCAAGCAGAGAGAGAGAGAGAGAGAGAGAGAGAAAGAAAGAGAGACTATGAATGGGCATGCCAGGGTCTCTAGCCACTGCAAACAAACTCCAGATGTATGCACCTCTTCGTGCAGGTGGTTTTAGTTGGGTGCTAGGGAATTGAACCCAGATCCTTAGGCTTTGCAGGCAAGCGCCTTCACCACTGAGCCATCTCTCCAGCCCTAACTCTCCTTTTGACCTAGTCCAGGAGCCCAGCCTATGGAACTGTGCCATCCACTTTAGCTAATCTAGACAATTCCAAGCTGGCTTGCCTGTTTCCTAGGTGTGATTCTGCCTCCTGTCAAGTTGACAATGAAATAAAAACCATCACACACCACTCAGGCAGTTTGGGTTGCTGGGCCTCCAGGTATAAAAGCAGGGATATTCGAGCCTTCCCTTGCAGTCCCCCCTTGGCTAGAGATCAGAGAAGGATCTGCCCGCCCCCTTTCCTCCTGCCTACAGGAGCTCCCCAGATCTCTTTGTTCCTGCCTGGGAAGGAGTTTCCCTTTCCTAGAATTAAGATTGCTAGAAATATGAAACTTGACCCTGCATCACGCCCGCTTAGCTCAGCCCCCTTCAGAACCTAAAAGTGACCCCAATTTAGGTCTCTAGGTGGGGTTTACCCCCTCCAGCCTTCTCCTGAGTGCTGAGAACTCTTCCTCCTCTCTCCCCCGAATCTAATAAAATTAGTCTTCCTAAATGTCACCCTCTGCGCTGGGGGTTTCAGTTCTTTGAATTCATCAGATAAGAATCTGGGGACATCGCAAAATTCTCATATCGTATCAGTGCATTGGAAGGAACCCCCAAATCTCTTTTCACCAGCACACCTGACTCCTTGTTTTTTTTTTTAATCTCTACTCCTGAGCTACTATTTTCTTTAGAATTTCTTTAGCATGAGAATTTTTTGCCCCATATAGTCAAGTGATGATATCTATATATGTCCAATATGTCAGTCACCTTAGAACTTCCCAGCTGGTTTGTTGAGACTTTCGCATACTCTAGGTTTTGCTTCTCTCTGCTCATCTATCTTTTTTAATTTTTATTATCCATAATTAGATACATTGTATGCGCACATTATGTTTTGGTATCTCCTGTCTGTTTTGACTCCATTGGATTCTAGGCCTCGGGGAGAGGTCTGCCACCAGAACCACACAAGTGCTTAGTGCGTCACAGTCCTAGGTCACGCTGTGCAGCCATGGGAACTTCTGAATTCTGCACCCCTTGGAGATAAAGACAGCTCGTGTCTAGTTCCACATTCCATGAGCCTCCTTGAGGACCTTGCTGCTTCCTGAGTCTTTACTCCTTCCAAATAAGATGTAATTGAGATGAAAGAAACCTAAGGGCAGGATAAATTAGATACATCAGAGAAGGTTAGCAGAACATCCAAGCCCTGAAGTCTTGAACTCCTTGTTTCCACGGTGACGTAAGAGTTCTTAGGAGTCTAAAAACCTACCGTGTGTGTGTGTGTGTGTGTGTGTGTGTGTGTGTGTGTGTGTGTGTGTGTTAGCATGTATGTGCTTGTGTATGCATATATGTACACTTTTGTTTCCAACCTTCAACAAATGACCAATCTGCTCAACACACATCTCAATATCAGTTGTAACGTCTGTAGACTTCCCTCTGGACCTTTACTTTCTGAGAGCGTTCTCACTGTATGGCTTTGTGTTCCCCCACCTCCACATCCCAAGTGCTGCAATTATAGGCAAATGCTCTCTTGCCAAGATCACAGACATCTGTGGATTTTTAAAAACTCTTTTGTTTTGTTATTTCAGATAGGGTCTCACTCTGGCCCAGGCTGACCTGGAATTCACTATGTAGTCTGAGGGTGGCCTCGAACTCACGGCAATCCCCCTACCTCTGCTTCCCCAGTGTTGGGACTAAAGACATGTGCCACCACACCTGTCCTTAAAAAGTCTTTTTTTTTTTTTTCAAGCAGAGAAAAACACAGAGAGACAGAAAGAGAGAATGGGCACTTTTGGGCCTTCAGCCTCTGTAAATGAACTCCAGATGCATACACCACTTTGTGCATCTGGCTTTCCATGGGTACTGGAGAATCGAACTTGGGTCTTCAGGCTTTGCAGGCAAGCACCTTAACCGCTGAGCCATCTCTCCAGCCCCATCTATGTGCTTTTAAGCCATATCTGACTAGCACCAAATACACACCATCTCCAGGCTGAGAGTCTGTTCGTCTCCAGCTGGAGCTCACAATGCTGCTATCGGTGGAATACGACACTTGCAAAATCAGAAAGCCGTGCCTCAGAAGAGGTGGGTGATTTTCTCCTCAGAACAGATAGATCACTGCTAAATGCCTTTTTGGATTGGGTCCTGGAACAGAAAAAGTTCGTGAGTGGAGGAACGGGTATAATCTGGTAGAGTAATGAATTGTAGGGCTGGGGACCGAGCTCAAGGGTCCAGCCTGGTGTGAATACTACTAATAAAGCTATGACTCCAAGGGTAGCCAGCGTAATGGTGTGCACCAGAAGTCCCAGCACTCTGCATGCTGAGGTAGCGGCAGGAATGGGAGACATGACTCCGGTCAGGTGGTGGGCAGGCAGACAGGCAGGTAAGATGGATAGACAGAAAAATAACTAATGTTTATTTCTCAATTTGGTTAACATACTACAGTTACATAAATGTTAACACTGGAGACATGAGAACTCTGTCTTTCCAACGTTCCCATAAATCTAAAATTATTCCAAAACAAGAATCTTATTTTTAATTATTTAGTTCTGGGGGTTGGGGTGATGACAGGATCTCTTGCCAATGCAAGCAAGTACCTTTAACCAGTTCCACAGCCCCCAAGAAATTTAAGAGGAAAAATGTACGAGGGAATTTTCAAAGTTCAAAAGAATGTATGTGCTCACAGGAGACGCGTGTCCCGAATGCTCTGCAGTTTGGCTTTTACTTGCTGAAATTCACGCTCCGAGCATCTGAAGCGAACTTGGGCAGTTGACTGGTGCTGCCATCTATCACGAGGTGTCTGCGCATGCCCGGTGTGCCTTTCCTAACGTGGGGCTCTGCTTTCCTCTTCCCAAGGCTTTGTCACAACAAACAGAGTAAGGTGTACCTCCCGGAGCCGCCCTTTCCGCACGCAGAGGTGAGCGCGCAGAGCTACTGGCTGGGGTGGAAACAAGCTGATGGAGTTCAAGACGTGCCGTCCCAGTAGGTGACGTGACGGTGACGTGCGTCGCCATCCTTTGTTGAGAGGCTGGCGACCAGTCAGCCCTGGGAGCTCTGGCGGTCTGTGTTGTGAAGCTGTGATGCTTGCTAGCACATGAGATGCTTTGCCAGAGTTGTCTTTGGTTCCTTACTTATTTGCAAGCAGAGAGAGAGAGGGGGGAGAGAATGGGTACACCAAGGCCTCCAGCCTCTGTAAGTGAGCTCCAGATGCATGCACCACTCTGTGCATGTGGCTTTACGTGGGCACTGGAGAATCAAACCTGGATCGTTAGGCTTTTCAGGCAAGCGCCTTAACCACTGAGCCATCTCTCCAGTCCCTAAAGTTTTCTTTTTTAAAAAAGTAGGTTTATTTGCGAGAGAGAGAATATGGGTGCACCTTGGCCTCCTGACACTGCCAACAAACTCCAGATGCATGGACTGCTATATGTATCTGGCTTTTCATGGGTACTGCAGAACTGAACCTGGGCTGGCAGGCTTTGCAAGCAAGTACCTTTACCCACTGAGCCACCTCCCAAGTCTGCTGAGCATCTGACCATGTGCTTATTTGCCATTGGTAAATCTGCTGAGTTGTGAGTTGTCTCTTCAGGTCTCTTGCCCATTGGTAATCAGGTTGTTGGTTTTCTTAAGAGTTCGTACAGCTCCCTACTATCATTCATATATATATAAAATTTCTTTGTTTTTAAGTCATTTCTGTGCCCCGCCCTGGTTCTTCCCTGAGCCAGGTGACTGATAGTTCTCACATCAAAGGTATTTGATGTCTTCCAGCTCATTCAGACAAACAAGCTGAAGCATTACCCCAGCATCCACGGCGACTTCAGCAACGACTTCAGGCAGCCGTGCGTGGTGTTCACCGGCCACCCTTCCCTCCGCTTCGGGGACGTGGTCCACTTCATGGAGCTTTGGGGAAAATCTAGTCTCAACACCGTCATATTTACAGGTGACTTTCAAGAACAAACGAAACACTGCCCATTCCCCTGGGCCATTAGCGTGCGCACCTGTCAGGAATGAACGGCATCTGTCACAGGTACCAAGTCACTTAAAGCCCCATAAGAACTGAGCAGGGCAGTACATGCCTGGAATGCCAGGACTCAGGAGGCTGAGGCAGGAGGATTGCGAATCCCAGGGCAGCGGGGGCTGCATGGCAAGACCTTGTCTCCAAACATAAAGCTCGTGTGAAGGAGAGTAAAGCCATCGGTACTGTTGGATGACTGAGTCCAACACAACTTTACTTCTGGTTTCAGAGCTTTTTTCTCCATACAGAAATCTGCTCAGCTGCTTTTTGATCGGCTGTGTCTCATGAACCGCCCAACTCCAGCAGCCAGACTGGCTTCCCTTTAGGAAGTGGTCAAGTAGTGGAACCACTTAGGTGGTCACTGCATGGTTCTGTCAGTGTGAGGTCTGCAAGCTGCCTTGGGATTGGGAAATTGTGTAGGCTGTAAAGTAAGAACCCTGGCCCACCTTGCTGTCGCTCCAGCCAAGCCCACTGCCCTCGCTGCAGATGGGTCACTGGTAACCCTGCCTGGGTTGTGTGAGGCCTTGGGGAAAGCTCTTCATGCCCTCAGCACAGCACAGCCGGCATGGCATGTTACCTCCTCCCTCGTTGCAGGGTCCTCGTTCCTTCTCGAGCTTGGGGTCTGGCCTAGTCCAGTTTCCTCAAAACCACTGGCATCCGAGACACTGGCTGTGCCCTGTGCTCAGCCTCCGTGTGCCAGTGGCCCCAGACAGGGACCCCCAGGAACATGGCTACAGTAAAGAGTTGGGTTTCTTGCCTTGTTGCAGGGAGGGAGACACACACTGGGGAATTCGTGGGGTGAAGACCTTCTTGTGGGATCTGTGCCAGGCCTGGGTGGAACGTCATGAACGCTGGCCTCACTGCATTGGGTGATGTCACAACCCAGTCCAAGAAGTCCTCAGAATCTTATCTAGAAAGCAAGACTAGAGCCGGGGTAGGGGAATGTGGGCTGGGATTGGGCTTGGGAAGTGCTGTGCTTTTGTGTTTGGCCTTAGCATTGGGGTCGGGGACCTTGGCATCTGTATTCTTCATGGTCCCTGAACAGTCGTGTCTGATGCTGGTGTTTTTTAAAGTTTGTGTGTCCAGCAGGAGGCCACTGTCCCCTGACTATGCAGGATCAGCTTCTGTTAACACCCAGCTGTCAGAGGGCATCAGAACTGCCAGCCTCTGAGAACTGTTTCTCTCTCTTACAGACCAGGGCAGAGACAGGCCATAAGATGCCAGTTCGTGATGCCCAGAACTTGCTTGTTGCCAGGTTTTACTCGTAAGGAGGTTGTCCAGAGAAGGCCATGTGCAACGGGACGGAGGTTGCTTCCTCCTGCTCCCCTGATGAGTGGTTGCAGGGTTTGTACAGGGACAGTGAGGAGGCTGGGCTCCACAAGACCTTCCCTCCAGCAGCCAAGCAGGCGTCAAGGCTGTGGGATCACTGGCGACAACTCTGGTGTGCTGGCATGTAAGCTGGTGTTCTGGGTCCAGAGCAGTGTGTAGGGATGAGCTGTGGCCAGACCGTGACTGCTCTGCAGTTTTCCCGCCGGGGTGATGGCCTTGTTCCAGGAGCTGTTAGGGAGAAGGCCTGCCTGAGCTCTGGCTGCCCTAACCAGGTAGACTGGGCCACTATCCCCAGTATGCCAACTAAAGAGACAAGTAATCGTGCAGAGAGAGTACTTATTCAACGTGGTTACATTGGTAAGAGGAATAAAGGGGTCTATTGATCCCAAGTCCATATTCAGGGTACTGGCCTGAGATGTAGGCCTAATGACACCTAGAGGGATGCCTAATTAAGCAGTCCTGCCGCCACTGACCCATCGTTTGTGGGTTCCCATCAGTCCCGGATCCAGTAAGCGGTCGGACTGTTAAGAGATCTTTCTGGGAGACCAGGCTTTCCCTAGCGGGCCCCTTTCCCTTCCTCCAGCATGGGGGGGTTTTGGGTGCTGTCTATTCCTAGGACCCACTGGTTCCACGTACATTTAGCCTAAGGAAGAGCGCAAGTGTCTCTTTAGAGTCTCTCCCATCCCGCCACGGAGGTTACAGCTTGTGGTCCCCTGGAAGAGGCGGCTCACAAAGTTCTGTCCCTTGTCCTGGGGACATGAGAGGTGTTTGTGTACAGGTGTCCGTCCTCATTGGCACAGGCCAGCGGGTCATTGGTCCCGTCAGGAGTGAGCTGGTTCTCTTGGTCCTGGGTTGGCAGCTCCTCTGGTGGCCCCTCAAGTGTAACTGAGCAGTGTGGCAAAGGTCGCCCACCCCTCCCCGGTGTGGGGTGCTCCTTGATCATTCCAGTCTGAATGAATTACTGGGATGCCTGCCAAACTGCATCATTTTTACCACCTTTTACTTGACTTTGGGGGAGGGGGCGAGGCAGGGTCTGACTGTGTAGCGGAGGCCGCTCCGGCTGGCCTGGAACTAGCTAGCAGTCCTGCTCTGTGTCCACAATGCTGGGGTGACAGGTATGCACCCCCGCACCTGGGCCTGGCTCCTTAGCTTGACGTTGATTAGCTGATGTTCGGCTGCAGAGAACCTTCTCCCCCTCCCAGTTGTTCCGCTGTTAGTGATGAAGCCCACACCTGCCCGCCTGCATGTTAACAGTCCCTGCTGGCTTTTCTAGAACCGGACTTCTCATACCTGGAGGCACTGGCTCCCTACCAGCCGCTGGCCATGAAGTGCATCTACTGTCCCATCGACACGAGGCTGAACTTCATCCAGGTGTCAAAGCTGCTGAAGGAGGTCCAGGTGAGGAGCGGTCACCTGTGTGCGGGGCTGAGGCTGCCTGCTGCTCTGTGTGCTCACTTCGGAGGAGCAGGGGCCACTGCACAGCCAATTGTGCAGACATTTCTAGAAACATTCCGTGAGCCGATAGTTCTAAAAAGTCTGTAATCGAAGCGCCTGCCAGTGTGCTTGAGTTCACTTAGGGGTCTGTGGCTGATTCCTTCTGTGCTCAGTACTGTCCTGGGATGAGTGCTCCCTTCTGTGCTCCCTAGGAAAAGGGAAGCGGTAGTTGGAGTAGAATGGCAAAGGGAGGAAGCTGGGGGTTGTGGAGGCGCCTAGGTGAGGAAGAGACTTCCTTGCTCTGCGCTCATCTCTCCTCCCGAGTGTCCCCCTCGCCTGAGAGTGGTGGGCCTTCTCCCATGGCTTCCCTGTCTGTCCTTTGCTTCTCAGCCCCTGCACGTGGTCTGTCCTGAGCAGTACACCCAGCCGCCCCCCACCCAGTCCCACAGAATGGACCTCATGATCGACTGCCAGCCCCCAGCCATGTCCTACAGGCGGGCCGAGGTCCTGGCCCTGCCCTTCAGAAGGCGCTATGAAAAGATCGAGATCATGCCCGAGGTGAGCTGAACCGGGCTTCCCTGGCCCCAGAGGTGGCTGAGTGTCTCATACGAAGGAAGGAAAGAACCTAGACCCATTGGCAAGAGACTGGGAGGAGGTGGAATTGTCTGTCAGGGTGTCTCGGCTTCCAGCTGGCCGAGGCCGTGACCGTGGGAATGCCACAGGTTTCCCAGGCCCTCGTGGACCTCACTATGAGCAAGGGACAAGTTCAGGTGCTCAGACAAGGGAGGTGGTGGGAATAACGAGGAAGAGGAGGGTAATTCAAGGGGTTTGTGCACCTGCGCAGGGCAGCCATGGCTCTGCTCTGGGTGAGGGAAGAGCAGGGACCTGCTGCTGGCCTCCTGGTGCCTCACAGTGAAGAGAAGTTCCTGTCAAGCCACTGTGTCCAAACAGCCTGGGTTCCGAGATTCAGAAACAATGTCCAGGCCTTCACGCTAGGCTTCTGTGTTGCAGGCCCAGCTTCTAGTACACCGACCCTCCTAGTACACCGATGCTCTGAGTTAACCAGACCTCTGTTTCCTTCAAGTTAATTCAGTAAGACGACAAACTTTGTAAAGCAAGCAACCCTGTTTATTACAGCATGTAGAAGTACAGAGTCAGGCTGTTTGTTCACTGCGGTTCCTTGGGAGGGAGTCTTCCCTGTACTGTGCTGTGAGCAGCCCACGGCTAGAGATGGTAAAGACAGGGCACCTGGTGTGCTCGAGACTGCGACCCATGGTCCCCTCTTGTCATTGTTGAGATCGGTGTGGTATGTACATGAGAGATACAAACATTCACCTTCTTTCCTCCCTAAAGTTATCTGGTCATTTTAGCCCACAATGGTAAGAATTCAGGGAGCAAGCCACCCTGGTCACCAGTAGAGGCTCAGCCTCCCCCAGAGCTCACCAGGAACTGTCTTTGCTTCCAGCTCGCAGACTCCTTGGTGCCCATGGAGGTCAAGCCGGGAATCTCCCTGGCAACCGTCTCAGCGGTACTGCACACGAAAGATAACAAGCACGTGCTTCAGGTACCGAGGGGGGGAGGCGGGGTGGGGACCCACGAAGGCCCCCACAGCCCAGCCAGCTCCCAAGCAGCAGAAATTGGAGACCAGGCTACTTCATGTGTATTTCAAACAAAGGACACTTCTTGTAAATTCTCTGGCAGTATGCCTCAGAGATGAAGGGAAGAGGCCACAAGTCATCTTCGGTAGCATCTGGTAGTTTGCATGGGTGGCGCAGCTGAGTATCATCAGACCCCCAGTCAGTGGACCATGGCTGCTTCAGCAGTCTATGAGAAATCCCCTGAGCGAAGAAGCTAGAGGGCTCGGTGTTGGCTCGCCCTATGGTGTCAGAGACCAGATCCTCTTGCCGACAGCCAAGTGCTTTCTTTCTGTCTCAGCCCCCTCCCCGGCCCACCCCGCCGGCCAGCGGGAAGAGGAGGAAGCAGCGGGGGACTAGTGATGATGTTCCCGACTGCAAGGTGCTGAAGCCTCTGCTGAGCGGCTCCATCCCCGTGGAGC
This sequence comes from Zapus hudsonius, assembly GCA_004024765.1. NCBI lineage: Eukaryota > Metazoa > Chordata > Mammalia > Rodentia > Dipodidae > Zapus > Zapus hudsonius. The sequence goes on from PVHP010002579.1 coordinate 75,382, forward strand.
AGTTTGTGCAGACCCTGGAGAAGGTGAGCAGCCGCTGTCGTGTCTGCTGGGAACAAGGTTACGCTAGGACACAGGGCAGGAGGGGTGACAAGGAACTGAGGGGAGAGAATGCTTTCCTGTTGAGAACTGGAGAGCAGGACCCCCGACTGTCTGGGCTTCAGTGTGTCTAGGGGCCTGGGAACCTGCACAGCGGCAAGTGAAGTAGGCAGCCATTTCCCTGTCAGTGGTCATACTTCTCCCCAAGGAGAGGTTTTACCTATGGTGAGAAATATAATCCCACTTGAAAGGTTTTTATAATTTTGGTTTTAGTTCCAGAACTTTCGGATCACTGTTTCCGTGCTAATGTCTTGTGGGACAGAAGAGAAATGGATAAAGATGGTACTAGATGTGTTTCTTGAGGGAAGAACCGTAGCTAATGCTGCTAAGCGACAGGAAGGGAAGGGACATTTCCCTACTAAACATCTCAGCTGCCAACTTTTAAGCCTTGAAAGCAAGGGGCTTCCTGCTCCCCAGCTGTGGGTCTCAGGTTTGGAAAGAGCTCGCTTTCACCTAGTTCTCTGGTGTGTCTCAGTACTGTCCAACCCCCTGGTGTTCTCTATAACCAAAGGTAGACGTCAACACTCCTTACCCGTTGGTGTCCTACCTGGGCAAGTCTGTCTTCTTTCAACCACGGGTATGATGATGGAAACGCAGACCCCCATGCAGTGGGCTCAGGACAGTCAGGCGCCAGTCTGCTGTGTTCATGAAGTTTGTTCAGAGCTTACAAACAGGGAACTATGGAGGAAAGTTCTTTGGATCCGGAGAGTAGTCTAAAGAACTGTATTGTGGAATGTCAGAAAAGCCAGTTTTCTAGAATATTCAGTCAAGTCTAGAAAGCATGCTCTAAATCTTACAGTTTAGAACCGCCAACCACTCTTGGCTTCCAGTGGCCTTGCTGGTCAGAACAGCCATCTTCCTTGTTCTCTCTCGGGGCAGCATGGCTTCAGCGACATCAAGGTGGAGGACACAGCCAAGGGCCACATCGTCCTGCTCCAGGAGGCCGAGACACTCATCCAGATTGAGGAAGATTCAACGCATATTATCTGTGACAACGACGAGATGCTGAGGGTGCGGCTGCGGGACCTCGTTCTCAAATTCCTACAGAAGTTCTAGGGGAACATCTGAGCTGTTCCCACTTCCCTCCCCCTGGCTCCCAGCATGGGCCACCTAAGAGGAAGGCATGGGAGGCTGCCAGGCCGTGTCACTGTGGTGGCCTGTAGGCAGGCGAACTGGTCTTTGTTTTATTTACCTTCTAAAGATACATAATACATAACTCAATTAGCAAAATGAGTATCTGTATTCTATGGTCAATTTTGTTAATAAAAATTATTTTTATAGAAATCTGTTGGACCTCGGTATCTAAAAAATATGAAAGTATGTCAAACAGCATAAACCTAGAAAACTCTAACAGTTGCTGTGGTTTGATTTTTTATGCCTTATAGCCCAGCACTGTTTATAAAATTCAGCTATAGGCTGGAGGATCGGGAATTCAAGGCCATCCTCAGTTACACATTTAGCTCTAGGCCAGCCTGAGCTCCATGAGGAAATCCGTGAACAGTCAGTCCTGAAACTTGGCCAACAGCTGAACCGCACTGAGAGCCAAGCTATCAGTTCTCTTGGAATGATGCATCAGTCGGAAGGAGTAGTTTCTCCCCATCCTCAGCTTGGGCAAACTTGGGTACAGGAAGCATGAAGCAGGCGGGTCATTCTACAGAGGAGCCCACCCTTGGGGAGGCCCAGGGCAACGTCAGGAGAGATGCTGCAGAAGTTTACTTTTGTCTCCGGGATTGTAAACGTGTGTCGCATTAGGTATCCTTTCTGGTGAGACTTCGGAGAGGGTCAAGGTAAATTTTTAAACCTCTTTAAAATGCAAAGCATTGTGAAATAAAGCTCAATCCCTCCATTTCTTTGTATTCAGAAATGCCCTGGTTGTCAAAGTCTGATTTTTCCTCTGAAAAGGCTGGATCAGAAGGCATTGACCGTTTGAGGCTGGTTGCTAAGAGACACAGATGTAAGCGCAGATGCCTGGCAGACAGGGGATCACTTGGATCTTGTGGAGGATTTAATGGAGTCACCCCACCACTTAGTGGCAAGAGAGTGCAGACTGGAGAGCTGCCTAAGGACCGCTCGAACTCTACTCAAGATTTGGACGTTTGGGAATCAAACTAGGTTGGTTAGAAGACCCCCCCCCAAAAAAAAAAAAATAATAAAAATTCTGGAAGCTACCAGAAGCAGTGGCTGTCCTTGCAGATGCCCCCACCGACACCTGCTGGCTAGGAGTGACGACGTGAGGGAGAGGAGAGTCCTCGTTACTGAAGTCTGGATTTTCAGGGAAGCCACTGGGCTTAGGCAGCCTGCCAGCAGCTCCCCTCAGTCGGGTGAGCCTGCCTCCCTCCCTCCCGCTCACTGTCCACAGTGCTGCAGGGAACACAGGATCATCTCAGGATTGTTCTTCACTGGGATAAACACTACTAAATTCATTTTGTCTAAAGTTTGGGACGCTGCTGTTTGAGATAGTCACTCTGTAGCCCAAGCTGCTGGTCTTCTGCCTGCCTGTCGAGTGCTGGGATCACAGGGAGGCACCATCTCTCCTGCTCGCTCAGAGGCTCCTCTTCTACAAGTCTTCCCACGGACACAGCACGCACCTCTTACTAACAAATTACCCCCAAGTCTGCGCCTTTCAAGCAACAGACATTTCTTCCCCTACGGTTGCTGTGATGTGAGTCAAGAGGCTGCTGAGGCCATCGCTCACAGCTGCAGTCCAGTGCTGTCTGCAGAACCCGAGGGACAGAGTTGAAGTACATTTCCCCCAAACAAACCCGTATGTGGCTTCTACCTGTGTGAGGGCCACGCTGAGACAAGGCTGCGGGCCCATTCGTCCATACCGTCCTGTGAGAGGGCCACACTGGCTCGTTTCCTCAGGGAAGGCAGTGGCTGCTCCTCTCCTCGTGAAGCTCAGTCACAGCCCTCACGGTTGTCCTGGAAAGGCTCAACAGAAGCAGGGGTGAAGAAAGCACCAAAACTACCATGGGCACCAGAAGGGCCAAGCAAGCTGCTGAGAGGGACGGAGCGATGCTTTTCCCAAACCCCCACGAGAACTGAAAGCTGACTGGTGTTTCGGGCCACTTGTGGGAAGCTAGACAGGCTCTAGGTTAGATTCTCCACAGTGGGATTATACATAAACAACCTTACTCTTTGAACCTTTAACAGGATAGAAATGACCAGCTCTGTTTCTAGCAGGACTTAGTAAGATGGCTACCGTGGCTAGAGCCAGTACTGAGCGGGAGTTCATTTCCTAAAGACTCTGCTAGAATCTGCGCTCTCCCTGTGCCCGGATAGGATTCAGTCGTGTCCTAAGATATTCCTCTGAGTCCTAGCACCACAGACCCCAGAGCAGGACTGCCCACACCCTGTCAGCGTGGACAGGACTGCTTGTCTCTCTCGCTCTATGGCTTTCCCTCTGCTCCTTCCTCCAGGTAAACCAGTCAGTTCCCAAGTACATCACATGTCTTCCTGATACACCACTTTGAAATCAACCACAAGAAAAACTTAATCTTCACAATATGCAAGACACCCTAGTGTGTGGTGGTTGACTTCTGTAATCCCAGCACTGGGAGGCTGGGACAGGGGGCTGCAGGTAGGTATACAGCACCCTTAGCAATTACCTCTGCTCCCAGTGCTGGGGTTAAAGGAGGGCACCACCACACCTAGCATCCTTGATCTGAACAGGGACTGAGGAGATGGCTCAGCAGTCAAAGGCACTTACTTGCAAAGCCTGCTAGCCAGGGCTCAAGTCCCTAGGACCCATGTAAAGCCAGATGCACAAAGGAACGTGTGCTCATGGAGTTTGTTTGCAGTGGCAAGAGGCCCCTCTCAACCATATTCTTTCCTTCCACCCCACCCACTCTTGTTCTCACTCCAATAAATTGTCTGAACAAAACTCAACAACCTTGACCTGACTTAGACCTTGTAGGCCCTGTATTCTAGAACTGCAGAACACAGGGCTGAGTGTGTCCTCATTCACTATGAGAACCACATGCTAGGTGAGAGATCAAGTCACACTGTATGGAAAAGGATTAGAAGCATCCATTCTCTCACCACGCTGGAATTAAGTTGAATTTTAATGAAGTAGTTCATAAAATGTAAATGTTCAGAAGACTCTTTCCCACTCCCCAGTAAAATATGATCTATACTAAGTAGTAACTCAGCAAGCAGAGAGGGGAATCAAGGAGGCAGAGGGAAGGAAAGGGACAGGAAAAGAAACCACAGCAATGAAAGATGAGCCAGGCGTGGTCAGCCTGGGCAGAGTAAGACCCTCCCTCAAAACTGATGATGATGAAGAAAAACTACCCCAGTAACATGCCGCAGATAGAATGTTTCCTTTGAAAACACAGAATAGGAGATAACGGATCTTCCTTAAATATTAAATATATTACTTTTCTCAAGGGCCAGATGATTTCCCTAGGAACTTTGTGTGATTATTTTTGAGGTAGAGTCTCAACTGTAGCCCAGGCTGATCTGGAACTCACTCTGTAGTCCCAGGCTGGCCTCGAACCTCATGATAATCATCCTACCTTTGCCTTCTGAGTGTTGGGATTAAAGGCGTGTGCTACCACGCCCGGCTCCTTAGGAAACTTAAACATTCAAGAAATAAAGCCAATCTTATACAGAAAAAAGAAGAGGAGGGTTACTGATATGACTCAGTGGAAGAGCCACTAGACACCAATCATTCCTGAGGCTCTGGGTTTGATCCTTAGCACCACAAGAAAAAAAAAAAAAGATGCCCTAACTCATTAAGGAGCCAGCACAAGTTTCATATTCAAAACTTACAATTGTAACCCAAAAAAAGTTGAAAAAAGAGGAAAACGTGTCTTGAAGACATAAGTATGTAGAATCTAAGCATCGTGAACCTGGTACTGCATGAAGAGGAGTCAGTCACGAGCAAGTTACAGTTCTGCCCCTGCAATGCAAGGACCAGCAGGACTCACTGCAACAGAATGAGAGACAAAAATACACCACAGTGATTTCAGAAGAGACAAAGGACCTGACAACTGTGTAGAGTTGCTCAGCAGACTGGTCTTATGGGGGAAGGTAGGGATGTATATTTTATGACACGACTTTTTACATAGAAAATCCTACGAAATCTACGAAACAAGTATGGGATTTAATAAATGATGTTCACAAGATTGCACAATACAAAGTGAGTACACACAAAAAAAAACTTTTGCATAGAAAATTAGAAAAGTTAAATTTAAAAAAAGAAGAAAGTAATTCCACTCAGTGTAAAAAAAAAAAAAAAAAAAAAAGCCCTACTTCCCAGCACTTGGGAGGCTAAGGAATGCCATGAGTTCAAGGCCAGCCTGGGACTACAGAGTGAGTTCCAGGTCAGCCTGGGCTAGACTGATGCTCTATCTCAAAAATAAAATGAGAAAAATTATTAAGCTTTTCTTTGCTTGAAACAGGGCTTCATTCTGTAGTCCAGGCTGACCTGGACTCTTGATCCTCCAGCCTCCACCACCTTTAGGATGCTGGGATTCAAAGTGCACACCACCACACCGGGCAGAAATAAACTCTTGGAAAGTTGTGCGAGCCTGCTTCGCTATGTTCCAAAACCTCGCTGACAGAAATTAGAGCTCTGAATAAATGGATGTTTCATGCTCATTAGAGCACTCAGTACCATGAGCTCGAAAAACCCTAGCTTTAAATATGGACAAAGAACTTGTACAGACATTGCTCCTAAGATGACCTGCAAATGGCCAGGGACCCCATGAAAGCGAAACGCAGTCAGACCCAGGATGGGGCTCCCCTCCCAAGCACCTGCCCCGGGAGTACCTCCCCAGCCAGCAGTCCCGTTCTCTGAGTGTCCTAGAACCGAGCAGGGATTCACACACTGTAGTCAGTGCCGACACACATTGATGATGGAACCATGGAAGCCCCATCACTGGGCGAGTGAGCGGTGTGCTGCCACAGAAGCAAGAAATCGTTTTAAAAAGGAGTAGCCATCCCTGCACTCGGGAGGCGAGGTAGGAGAATCACTGAGTTCAAGGCCAGCCCGGGACTATAACGTGAGTTCCAGGTCAGCCTGGGCTAGAGAACCTACCTCGAAAATAAAAAGGCGTAGGACCGATGCGCTCTAACCCAGGCGCCTGGCACACACCTAGACGGTTCTATTTACAGGACCGTCCAGAGCCGACCCAGCTGCATCCAGAGGTAAGTTCCTAGCGGCCAGCAGAGAGGAGTCACCATGTCTGGAACTACCTAGTGGTTATGGTTTCACAAGTAAACCTGAGAGAACTGAATTCTATAATGAAAGATGGATAAGATGACACTTCTGTTTGTCAGTTAAGAATTTTAAAGGCTATTTAAAAACCCCGACAGGTTTGATTTTTATCTTTTCTTCATTTTGTTCTTTTTTTCATTTTTTGAGGCAGAGTAATCCAGGCTATCCTAGAACTTACTATGTACACCAGCCTGGCCTTGAACTCAAGATCCTCCTGCCTCAGACCCCCCCACACCCTGAAGTGCTGGGATTAACAGCTTGCCTGGCTTCCAACATAGTTGTTTTCAATAAATTGAAAACTTACTCTAAAATATATGAAGACATAAGCAACTTCAGTAGCTAAAACAAACTTGAATAAAAGTCAGAGGACGAAACCACTTCAAGGTTAACTAGAAAACTAGATCTAAATAGTGTGTCTGGCACAAGGCCTGACTAATCAGTGTGACAGCCCAGTATTTACGTCTTCACGGGAAGCCCAGTGGAGAAGGACAATCCTTTAGCTCAAATGGCACTAGTGTGATTAGGCATCAGTAGAACCAAGAGTGTCAGACACCTCCCCCCCCCACACACACACACAATGAGACGGCCTTCACCTAGGTAGAAAGCTCTGAATGGAAAACAAGCCTCCTTGTTACTTAGGGTACAGTGGGTCTCTGGGTCACAGAAAACACTAACAAAATTAAGTTATAGCACATGAAAAAATCATTGAAATTAATTTTTTGCTACTGAAAGATGTAAGAAACAGGCAAACTACAAATTGGGTTTCTCCTCCCCCCCTTTTTTGAGATAGAGTCTCGTGTATCCCAAGATGGCTTCAAACTTTTGAACCTACCACCTCCACCCCCACGTACACGAATTGAAGGCATGAGCCACCACGCCTGATGATGAAGTGCTAGGGACTGGACCCAGGACTGTGCATGCTAAGCAGTATAGCCCAGGCTGGTCTTGAACCCAGGGCTTTGTGCGTGCTAGGTAGTGTAGCCCAGGCTAGTCTTGAACCCAGGGTTTTGTGAATACTAGGCAGTATAGCCCAGGCTGGTCTTGAACTTGCAGTCTTCCTGCCTCAGCCCCACATCCCAAGTGCTGGGATTGAAAGCTACATACCTAGCTGGGGAAAATACTGTCACACACCATGTAACTGACAATGGACTAATGTCCATGATAAAGAAATCCTAGAACTAGCCGGGGTGGTGGCGGACACCTTTAATCCCAGCACATGGGAGGCAGAGGTAGGAGGATTGCTGTGAGTTCAAGGTCACCCTGAGACTAGAGTGAATTCCAAGTCAGCCTGGACTAGAGTGAGATCCTACCTCGAAAAACCAAAAATAATAATAATAATAATAATAATAATAATAAAGAAATCTTAGAACTGAAAAAGACAAAACATCCAAACCGCAGAGGAAGCTGGGAGGGGTTCTGCATGCCTGTGGTCCCAGCAGCACTTGAGAGGTGACGACCAGCCTCAACTACAGACAGGCCTTATATCACAAAAAGACGAATGAATGAATAAGTCATGGAAGAGCCTTCAGTGCATGTCACTGTCTTCTAGCTCCACGGCCTTCTGGAAACAATGGAAACCCTGGAGAGTCTAAGGACAGAGGCGTCAGCGCACACATTCCGTAGCACACGGATGACACCTGTGCCTCTCTGGTCAGAATCCAGAAACGGCATGGGGCAGAGCTGCTGGGTCGGTGTGTGTAGCAACCACACCCACCCACCAGGTCCCAGGCCACTCCAGGACCTCACAGCACCCTCGGCCTCATCTTGGCCAAGCAGGGACGGGTCACTCATCTCAGGTGGGTCTTCTGTGCCTGCTGGGAAAAAAACACACAGGACCTCCAAGCTGCTGAGTTCAAAGTTTCCATTTATTTTTTTGTTTTGTTTTTGTTTTTTTACAAAATCTAACATAAGACCATTGTGCTCATGGTTGGAATGGGGCAGGGCAGAAGATGGACGTACTATGTCAGGGCCTCTGCCCTCGCTCCGTTGCTCTGTGAGGGGAGGACTGACGGATTGGGGAACAAAGCCCTCTGGGCCCTGGGAGCTGAGGTGCATGGCAGCTGTGTTGGGAGTCCCCCGCAGGGCGTCCCATGGTGAGCAGTAGCAAGCCCTGGGCTCCAGCCGCCTTGCAGCATCCCTACCCAGGAGGCATGCAAGCGTCCATCCACTACCTCTTGCTACTGAGGAGTCCTTTAGAAAGTCACTGTCCACATGGCCCGCTTTTGGGGTCCTTGAGTGAGTGTCCCCATCAGGCCCAAGGGTGCCCTGACGTCACAGTGTCCCTGCAACACATTTCAATGGTAGCCGTGAGTGGGACCACTAGAGTGAACTAGCATACAGACTGTTCCTTCCTCATCACTTCCTCACATTGAGAAGACAAGGGGGTGCTGGGGACATGGCTCAGAAGAGCACGTGTCCAGCATGCCCATGGCCCTGGCTTCGTCCCCAGCAATGAAGAAAAAAAAAGGGATAAAATAGCAGCCACATATATACCTCAAAACACCACACTCTTTGGCTCCCCTGAGGGAAGAAGGCTACTGCTACGGAAGGAGAGTCAGAGGCCAAGGAAAGGGTGGTTAGAAAGTCGGGATAAAGGGAGCCTGGACCCCTTAGCTGGGTCGCCAAGAACCAAATGCAGCTCTCAGCAGCAGCCACAAGATGCCAGTGGGAAGCTCTGGAGGGAAGTGTCTGGGGAGCAGCCTGGTCCCTTCAGCCAAGCCAGCCCTCCAGTGCGTGGGAGCTACAAGACACGACACTTCATGGAGGATGAACCCAAGAAGCAGAAGCCCAGGACATCGCGGTCTGGGGAAGACGAGCTGGCTTAAGGCATGTGTGTGACCAGGACAGACCTGAGCTCGGGACAGCTACTGGAAACACACTCAGTCCACTTCATGAGAGTGGGACCCGGATAAACAGACATCACAGACCAGATCCCTGATGAACACCATCCTCACTCCCTGCTGCCACCATGACCACAGTTAGCTTGTTTCCATGTCCGGCCTAGGAAACAGAACTGTGATTGGTAGAGGAGGGTACGAGAGCCCAGGCTAGACCACAGGTAACCCAGCGGCTCAGCATCCAGGCTGGACCACAGGTAATCCAGCGGCTCTCAGCATCCAGGCTGGACCACAGGTAACCCAGCGGCTCAGCATCCAGGGTGCCAGCACACACACTTTAGGGGTGCTTACAGCCAGCCTAGCATTAGGGGCCCAAAGACCACAGCAAGTGGGGTGGAAGTCCAGACAGAGGTGGGGGGAGGTGAATTTCACCAAGGTATTCATCCCAAGGCAAGATGCCTTGTTGTAAGACTCCCCGGCCAGCCGGGTGGGATCCTCAAAAGGACACACGCTGGTTCTACACCACAGAAAGCTCACCAGCCTGCATACCATCAGCACAGCCTGCCTCTTCCTGATGTCTCATCCAAAAGAGACAAACTCCAGGAGAGCTTGCTGCCCAGGGCCTGGCACAGGTAGTACCAGGAGGGAGGCCACAGAGCCACCTGGCAGTGCAGGCCTCATTCTTTGCTTCCACACAGGAGAGGATGGGAAGCATAGGCGAGTCCTGGGATGAGCCTAGTTACTAGTCCCTCAGACCCACTGGAGCCAGTGAGGCCCCTCAGCCACTCCCCAAGTGTGGCAGTCAGCAGCAGGAAATTAGTTTCACTTGCAGGGGCAGGAATAGAGAAGGAGATCCTCTTGTTTCTGCACTCACGACCCTGGAGGATGGGCTGTGGATGACACACCAGGTACCACAAGGCCAGGACCCCGTCCTCCAGACCACCAAGCATTAGGAACAGGTTGGATCTATCCCTCCCTTGGAGAGACAGGTAAAAATTTTAATACCCCCAATGACAAATATATATATGTATATATATGTGTGTATGTATGTGAGTGTGCATATATATGTAGATACACACATGTATGTATATGTATGCACACATATAAATATGCCTAGAATGGCAGATCTGAAACCTCTTTAAATAATAAGTTGTTACAGAATTTAACAACCACAAACCAGCCGTCCTGGACTTATGAACTAGCGACTCGCCAGAGCCCATGGTCCTCAGTGTATGCTATCAGTCAGTGCCCTGTGGAAGCCCCAGATCTGCTGACCAGGGTTCCAGGCCCAGTGTGGCCGACATCACGACAAAGGCAGTTATTCCCTTTCCGCTCTTCCAGCTGCCTCTCCCAGCAGAGGGGCTGAGCCACCCAACCAGCAGATGTCCCCAAGGTCCTTCAGTGCCTGGGAACCTTGGGAGCCTTTCCCCTCCTCCACCCATCATCCTCTCCCAAACCTGCGAAGGCCCTAGATGAACTTGAAGCACTTGGTCTTGTCATGGGGCAGGCGGGTCTTGAAGAGCACAGAGTCCACCCTGAACTGCGTGTACAGGAGAGGCATGTAACCGTACACCTTGACAAAAAAGTTGATGCATTTGTGCCGCTCATGGAAGTGGGAGTCGTCATGGGACAGAGCCTGAGGGCACCCTGGGCATCGGAAAGTCCATCTCGATGTCACCTGGGGACAGGAAAGGAAGCGTGCAGGTGAGAAGCACAGTGCCAATGCCGAAAAGCCCTGGCAGCTCGACACCGGATGCCCACATGCATGGCGAGGCTGCTGAGCCAAGGGCTGCACAAGCACGGCCCGCTCACTCGCTCGCCACCACATGTGCTCCAAGTTGCTGGCATTTTCCAGTTTCACCTGGGTTGTTTGGCAAGATGTTGGACCAGGTTGTTCATTTCACCAATGGTTAATAACACCCCAAGTAGAAACTAGTGAATTATAAAATACCATAGAAAGCCAGGTGTGATGATGCACGCCTTTAATCCCAGCACGCGGGAGGCAGAGGTAGGAGGATTGCCATGAGTTCAAGGCCACCCTGAGACTACATAGTGAATTCCAGACCTGGACTAGAGCAAGACCCTACCTCGAAAAACAAGACAAAACAAAAACCATAGATTCATGACAAGCATGAAGCGTGAGCAGCCAGTGGAAGGACTGGCAGGAGGGGCGGGGCACCAAGGGCTCAAGTGGATGGAAGCTGCTCACGCACACAGGGGAACGGGGGATTTCGCTACTTGTGGGTCATGAGCAGGTCTCAAAGGGCAGCAGATCAAGTCTCTACTGTGCAGGTTCAGGCACAAGAAACCAAACAGAAGGCTGGGCATGGCGGTGTACACCTTTAGTCCCAGCCCTCCAGCAGCTCAAGTATGAGGAGCACCATGAGCTAGAGGCCAGCCTGGGCTACAGATGGAGTTCCAGATCAGCCTGGGCTACAGATGGATGAGTTCCAGGTCAGCCTGGGCTATGGTGAGACCTGCTTCAAAACAACACCAAACAAAAACAAAAAAAAAAAAAAAAACTGGGCTACAAAATTGGTGAGAGAATTCTCAAAGCAGAAGAACTACAAATGGCCAGTAAATATTTTCAAAAGTGACATCCTAAGCCATCAGTCAGAACGGCTGTCTGTCGTGAAAATGCTGGCGAGGGCATGGAGGGAGGGAAGCCTGACTCATGTGGGGAGTGTCCACTAGCGCAG